>SNQJ01S0101333.1:25382-41632 GCA_010110895.2 Picea sitchensis
CAAGTGTTATTTTAATGTAATCCAGGATTCTTAGATTGATCTTTAAGGAACTACAATAGGGAATTTAATTTCCTGTGATTTAATTCAGAGCTTCAGTTCATTCAAGCAAGTATAATTAGTATAAGTTTCTTTACTACAACACTAAGTTGCTTTTGGAATTGAGCATATATAGTGCGAGGTTATCTTTGAAATAAAAGACTTCCCTGGGTTGATAATTTATGTATCACTTGATTGTTTAATTCAATTAAGCAATTATAGTTACCAACAGTAGTTGTCACAAGGATATTCAAATACTTGAAGGGAACAATGACTTATGGTTTGTGGTATCCAAGAAATCAGAATTTTCAGTTAATTGCTTATTCAGATGCAGATTGGGCAAATTGTGTGGATGAGAGAAAGAGCACCAATGGAGGTGCATTCTTCTTGGGTGACTCGTTGGTAGCATGGATTAGTAAGAAGAATGGATTTATTTCCTTATCAACTATAGAGGAAGAGTACATTGCTGCTGCTACTTGCTGCACTCAAATTTTATGGATGATTCAAACTCTTAGAGATTTGAAGGTAAATTATACTGATCTGATTACAATTCACTATGATAACACTAGTGCCATTAGTGTCTCCAAGAATCATGTTATTCATTCCAAGACTAAGCATATTCCAATAAAATACCATTTTCTCAGAGAACAAGTTACAAATAGAATTGTTCAGCTGAATTATATTCCCTCCACAAAACAGATCGTTGATATCTTTACTAAACCATTAGAAGCGACCCCTTTTAGATATCTTCGTCAAAAGTTAGGGGTTACAACTTCTTTCGTCTAATCTGTTCACCTGGTTAGGGGGAAAACTTATTGAATATCTGTTGTATTTCCAAGTTGCTCATAGTTCACAGGGGGAGTATGTACTACAACAACTCAAGGGGAGAGTGTTTATTCTTTGACATTGATGTCAAAGGGGGAGAAAGTGTGGTAATTTCAAGGATGTTATAGTGGTATAGTTGGATGTTCTTCAAGGGGTTTCCATCAATGCCAAAGTGGGAGATTGTTGGCATGTTTTCAGATAGAGGCAGAGTATGCGTGTTTGTCATTGATGGCAAAGATCACGACCAGCAGCGTAGGGATAATGGCATGGCAATGGAAAGTTCAACAGTAAATAGCAACAATGATCGTTGGATCCCATTCAGATTTCCCGACGATCGTAAGATATGAATTCAGATAGGAGGAGCACATAGTAGAAGAGAACCGATCTCATGCGTAAGATATGAGCCCGAAGTCTGACCATCGTTGGATCCATGAGAACCTGCGCGTTCTTTAAAATGCTAGGAGAAGCAGGCTTACAAAATCCCGAAAGTAGGAGGACCGTTCATCTTCGGGAGGGACACGTGGTTACAGATCAGCATTTCACTGACTGAGAGGTCAAAGGAAGGAGTGCTCTAACCTCTTGAACTCTCCATATGAGAAATTGCGAAATAATCTTAGCCGTTGGATCGAGTATTGATCGGGGATGGATGTGTGGCGAAAAATCAAAGCATGTCAAAGACTCCATTTTGGAGTTTCGCAGACCGGGAAATCAAAAATCAAAGGAACTTTAACCTTTGAATTAGAAAACCCTGAAATCCTGAAACAAACACATCAACGAACCACGTCAGCTAAGGACACATGGCACAATCAAGCATTGACAAGTGTCAAGCTAGTTTAACATTTCAAGCACATGCAAGTCACGAATCAGAGTGACACGTGGAAGTTATTCAACATGTGTCAATCCACATGTGACGTCAGTAGGTTTACGTCACATCGAAACTTTCTATTTCGGGGTTTTACATAGAAAGCAAAAACTCCACCATCATGAAGTCTCGAACTCTGAAATGCCGAAAGGGACTATTGTGAGTCTCGAAAACCCGAAAGGTAAAACTCCGAAATCCCATGAACCGTCCATCTTAGTGGGTTATGTGAACCTTCCGATCATTTCAGAGATTTTTTGATCATGAATTTTATAATGTTGGAGTCATGATGACTCAAAGGGAAAAATGCCAAAATCTGTCAGTCGTTCGATTAAGAAAAGAAGGGATCATATTATGAAGTTTTGTGGATCATTGATCTAGATCCATTTAGGGGATTGTGACTTGGAGTGTCGAGACACTTCTTCACAGAAATGTCGAAATGTCGAAATGCGAAAACACCTTTTGGTGTAGGCTGTGGTCACTGTCAATGGTCTTGTGAGAGGGAGGAGCTAGCACCAAGCTAATCTTCTTTTCGACGATCATAACATGAAGAGTTGAGACTCTTCACCACAGGATTGCAGAAATGCGAAATGCAAAAGACATTTTGATTAGGCCCGTGGTTATAGCCAGTGGGCATATGGAATAAGAGCGAGACCCAGTACTTGTAATCCAACGGTGTAGGTGAATTTGAATATGATCGGAGGGATACTATTTCACCTCACAGTTAATTGATCAGTTACGATTCAGTTAGAAAAACTGATTCATGATTCTTGATCAGTTGGCGATTCAGTTGCTAAGGCATGTGTGAATAAAAGGAGATATGGGATGACTGTGCAAAGTTGGTTGTTCTAACCATAAAAATGTGATGAACTATAAGAAGAGTAAAATTACAGGATGTAGAGATTGAGATAAAACTTTGAGATGAGTAACGGTTTCTGAACAGACAGAAGAAAGAGCAGAATAACAAAATAGCATGAAGCAGAGAAGAATTGCAGAACAATTTTTTTTGAAGCAGAGAAGAATTGCAGAACAGAAAAGAAGGGGTAAGAATTGAGACACCTGTATTGTTTGTTTTTCAATCATTTACTCATAATCAGGGAGGTTACGAGGTGCTAGGGAGGATTTTTGTCCTCAAAGGTTCAAGTGGGTTCTTGAACACAGGGAGTTGTTGCTTCCATCTGGTTGCATCCATAGAAACCAGGGTGGCAGGGTGGTGCAAGGGAGAACAAGTGTTCTCTATTATACAGGTTGGATCCCATGTAACTGGAAGTTGGTGCTTCCATCCAGCTGGTGCTAGAACATTAAGGGATTTGGTGCTTCCTTCTAGTGGGTGCTAGAGAAACCAGAGAGTTGGTGCTCTCAAACAAGTTGGAGCTTGTAAAATAGAGGTAGTAGCCTCACATTGAGTTGGTGCTCAATTATAGATGATGTACATAACTTAAAAGACTGCCTATCATTTTCGAAGAAGAAGAGGTTTTCTCCCTTTATGGGTTTCCTCGTGAAAATCTGTCTATGTGTATATCTTATGTGTGAGTGATGCTCATTATTTATGTTGTCCATATGTTTTATAATATTGATGGTCACTTGGATAAAGATTAAAAATGGCTTAATTGACTTACAATTGTTTAGGCACAGTAACAACTGATTCACCCCCCCTCTCAGTTGTCTTAGTAATTTCAACACTTAGGTCTTGGAACTAGTTCCCAAGTCTGATTCTTCTCTATTTGGTCTAGTTATTCATTCATTTCTTTTATCCAATATTTAATTTTTATAGATTCTTTAACTAAATTAGGTTCTATTAGGGATAACATTACTTGTTCTGAGTCAAAAGCGGCTTTCCTTCTTGTTTCCAGTCATGTACTTTTATCTCAAATAATCTGGATTTTAGGATGATTCTTTTGAACTCTTTTTGATGGAGCTCTTGGAAAGGGTGTTTCTTCATTGTCTTGTTCATCAGTATGTGGTTCATTTTCCTATGTTTCATAATTATCATCTTCTTGCTGAGATTCTACATCATCATCTTCCTGTTGATATTTTACATCATCATCTTCTTGTTGAGATTTTTTATCAATCCCTTGGGATATGCTCTTTTTTAGATCATCTATCTTTACATTGGCACTTTCCACTATCTTTAGTAGTCTAAGATTATAAAATCTTTATTCTTTTTCATTAGATGAATATCCTAAGAATATTCCTTCATCAAATCTTGGATCAAACTTTCCTAGGTTATCTTCATCATTCTTTATGGAACATTTACTTCCAAAAGTTCTAAAGTGTTTTACAGATGTTGTCCTTCCAAACCATAGTTGATAAGGGGTTTTGTCATGTTTGGCTCTCAACTGAGCTCTATTAAGTATGTGGAATACTGTGTAGATTTCATCTCTCCAAAATTTGTCTCGAATCTTGGCTTCATTAAGCATGGTTCTTCCAGCTTCTTGAACTATTTTGTTTTTCCTTTCTACAACTCCATTCTATTAAGGAGTCCTGGGAGTGAAAATTGTCTTTTGATACCATGATTTTCACAGAATTGAATGAACTCTTTAGAGGTGAATTCTCCTCCATTGTCTGATCTCAGACATTTAATTTTGAGATCTGTTTCATTTTCTACGAGGGCTTTGTATATTTTAAATTTCTTGAAGGCTTATGATTTTTCTTTAAGAAAGAATGCTCGGGTCAATCTTGTGTAATCAATAAAAATAAACATAGAATATTGTTCACCATAAGTGCTTTTGGTTCTAGTTGGTTCACATAGATCTGTGTGAATAATATCTAATGGTTTTTTTGTGGAATGCTCTTTTTTTTTTAACCTAACTCTTGTTTTCTTTCCAATTTGACAATGTTTGCAAATAGAATCTGAAGGCTTAATCACTTTTGGCAGGTCCCTAACTACCCTTTTCTCATTGGATTTGATAAATTTTTCAAATATTAAATGTCCCAACCTTGTATTCTATATCCAACTTTCATCTACTTGGATTAAATGACATTTTTTTTCTTCATCTATATTAAGGATGTACACATTGCTAGATGTTCTTGGTGCAATTGCCACTAGCTTTCCAGTGTCCTTTTTTCTGATCTCACATTTTTTAGAATCAAAAGTGAGTATGTGACCCTGATCACATGTCTGACTTACACTTAGGAGATTAGTTTTGGAATTTTCTACCAGAAGTACATATTTTTCTTTGGTTTTATTATTTCCTAAACTAACAGTTCCTTTTCCCAGTATCTTGGCTGACATGTTATCTCCAAAAGTTACTTTTCCTTTTCCTTTCTTATTTAACTTGAGAAATTTAATTTGAACTCCAATCATGTGTTTGAAACATCCACTATCTATATACCACTGACATCCTTGATTTCTTGCATATAAGGCTACATTGCACTTTGTTTTCTTTTTCTTCCATACTTTTTTATTATTGGGGATATTTAAACTTTTATCATATTTTGGCAATTTACATTCACTAGATTTATGACCATAGTTGTTGCATTTGTAACATCCAACATTGTAGTATTGTAAGGGAGAGAAGGAATTATAGTTTCTTCTCTTTCCATTATCTTTATTATTTTCATATCTTTGAACATTCCTTGGATTGAACTCTCTATAAGCTTTATAGTGTATTTCTTTATGTCCAAAATTTTTGGAGGAATAACAATAACCTAGGAAGATATATTGATTTAAGTTGGAGGGATTCCTTCTAATGATTCTATTCTTTTCATTATATTTTTAATTAGTAGAAGGTGAATATTTTTGTTTATTTGGGATAGTTTCAAATGGTATTGTTCTTGTTTTCTTTTCTTTTATATTTATGGGTTTCTTAAGAACACACGCATAGCTGATTTTCTCATTTTCTTGTTTTGTAGAGTGATCATATCCTATTCTTGTGCTATCATTTGATGATCTCTGACTGCTAAGAATGTTGTTCAATATTTTTTACTTGTTTTCAAATTTAGACTTAATATCTTCTTTTTCTAGTTTCCCTTTTAGTTGAACTATTTCATTCTCCAATTCCTTATACATGTGTTGTTTTTCACTGAGTTCTTTATTAAATATTTGTTATTTTCTTTGGGTCTCTTGCAGTTGATTTTTTAACTTAATAATCAATTGTTCAGACTCACTAATGTTTTTGGAAACTTCCTTCTCTCTTGATTTAATAGCTTCTTCAAACTCCAGAAGCTCTTCCCTTAGTAACCTGTTTCATTTTTTAGTTTTTCTCAGCTCTTCAATTACACGAAGGAATTGTTCTTTGAAGTTCACTTATTCTTCATCTTCTGAATGATTATCATATTGAGTTTTTATTCCCATAAATAGAACCTCTGGCTCCTCTTGTTCATTTTCCTCTGATGAACTACTGTCTTCTTGGGTAAACAATGTTTTCTTTTTCTTGTAGAACTTCTTTTTATCATTAGTTTTTATTTTCTTTTGATATTTGAAGGTTCTTTCATCATCACTTTCCTCCTACTTAGGATGGGGAAATTTATTGGCAAGGTGGCCAATGTTTCCACAGCTAAAACATATTAGAGGAATCTTTCATTTGTATTTTCGATTCCCTTTTTTGAGTTTCTTTATGAAGTTGGCAGTTTCTTCATCAGATATATCTGATAAATCGTGATTGGTATTTTTCTCCTTCCCCATATTTGTTTTATATGATTTAAAATATGTTTCTCTTGTTGATGGTTTTTCATTCCTTGTTCTCATTTCATATGTTGTAAAAATTTCATGAAGCTGATCAAATATGAGTTGCTCAAGTTTTGGCCTATCTTCAATTGTAGAAATATTGACATCATATCTCATAGGTAACGACTTTATTATATTTTTCACAATAGGTTTATCTGTAAGTTCTTCTCTTTCTTCTCTAATTGAATTAACCACTTCATCTACCATATGAAAGCATTCAACAATGTTCTCTTCTTCTTTCATTTTCATATTTTCAAATTGATTTCTATAGGTCTGTAGTTTGGATTACCTGACTTTGCTATATCCTTCATATAGAAACTCCAATTTGTCCCATATTTCTTTAGCTGACTTCGAATACATAACCTTCACACATATAGAATTTTTCAATCCTCCTAGAATTGCATTAACTACTCTTGAGTTGTCATTGCATATTTTCTTTCCCGCAACATCTTTGGGTTGAGTAGTTTGTGCAGTGTAACCATCTATAACAAATTTCCAGATATCAAAACCAAGATCCGATAATAATTTTTTCATTCTTATTTTCCATAGAGAATAGACACCTCCATTGAACAGTAGTTATTTGTTGTTAGACATTCCCTCTTGCTGACCCATCTTCAGAATCTACCTTTCAGTTGTTAGAATTTGCTAAAGGCACCCACTTTGATACAAATATTTGAAATACTGAGAGGGGGAGGGTGAATCAGTATTACCCTTTTTCAACAATTAACAGTTACTTTTATATTTTGTTAATTACTACAATAGATCAACAATGGACTTGTTTGTAAAGTCAATTATATAAATATAATTAATAGGAATTACAAGTATTTTATGAAGAATAGTGAAGGAAACCAATCATTTTTAGAGCACCAACTCTAGGAGACACAAATCCCCTTCTTTGGGGAACCAACCCTAGGAAGCACAAACTCCCTTGTTTTTTAGGGAACCAACCCTAGGAAGCACCAACTCCCTTATCTTTAGGGAACCAACTCTAGGAAGCACCAACTCCTTTGTCTTTAGGGCACAAACCCGAGGAAGCACCAAGTCCCTTAAATTACACTTATCTAGTAAAGGATATGAATCCTTCTGTGCTCCTCCCTTCCACCCTCACTTCATAAGAATCATCAGTTCTTCTTCTTGGACTCTACTTATGTTTTGATCTTCTGATCTGAACTACAGAGACACTTTCTTCTCACCATTCTTTCTTGTTTATATAATCTTCCAACTGGTGTGAGATATGAAGAATTGTGTCCCTTTGTTTGGACCATTGCACCTCTTCATTTTAAATTAACAACAATCTCTGTTATTATTCAAACATTACCGTGAAGGTTTTTAATTTAGTGAGAGTTATTTTCATAAATCGATCATAGATATGGATCAATTTCGTTTTTAACTTGATTCCATGTCTCTACAAATATTGCAAAGATCAAATTATACAGAGGTGCTTCCTTCAAACCATTTACATGTGGCCATATGTGCAAAACCACAGTATTATTAATTTAAGTGATGTTCCCAGTGATTCATGGATTTAAGTGTTCGTAACGAATGATCAGGGGCTGGAACCTAGTCCTCAAGAGTCCGGCCTTCGGAAATTTTTTCTCTCTTCCAATATTCTCGAGTTTCAACTCCCCAAAGTGGTTACATATCAGAAGGGTTGATTCGATGGTTGGCGTGATTCATGGAACCAAACCAAGGGTCTATATCCGATCCTTACTCATCCTTCTACTTCTTAATCCAATAACTATGACTTAATCCAAGGTTGAGATGGATGGCCACTATTTACTTCGGGACATCGAGACTCTGGATATTTGGACGTCCAGGTAATTGCTACATCAATTTCCTCTAGATTTGGTCAGCACTGAAGTGTTCAACATGGGAGT
The DNA here is from genome assembly GCA_010110895.2 of Picea sitchensis. Lineage (NCBI taxonomy): Eukaryota > Viridiplantae > Streptophyta > Pinopsida > Pinales > Pinaceae > Picea > Picea sitchensis. Next base: position 33,649 of record SNQJ01S0101333.1, read on the forward strand.
GATTTTGTATCTTTCCACTATTATTTGATCCAAATTTCATGTGAGAATTTGAATGATCTTATATCAATGACCGATGTTAGTTCGCGACTTCGCAATTCAGCACTTCAGGCAGATGTTGGTGGTAGACGTTGATTTCCCCTAAAGGACATACTCCCAGAGTGACACAAATTGATGATGTCACTGCTGATGTGGAACTAGTTGAGTGGCTTCCATGTGTCACCTAGATTCATGATTTACGTAACCTAAAGTTTCATCTGAACCTAGACACTTGTCACCATCTGATTACACCACATGTCCTTACTGACATGATATTTCTTATGTGGATATCCTGATGTGTTGACAGTTGTAGGTTCATATGAATCATTGATCCAAGAATTGTGATCAGTTGTTGGATCAATGGTCCAGATTCATTTCATCCATTCATGACTCTAGGGGTATGGGCTACTCTAACTCTGAGAGGTTCAATCCCTCCGGATTTCATTTCGTCGAAGTAGATTGAACGGTCAATTTTTTATCTACATTTGAGTGGACAGTCTATGCCACATCAACAAGGCATTTTGTTAATGTTATTCTCATTGTGCACTTTTTAGGATCTCGACCATGAATAATCCTTCTTGACAGACAGTCATATATTAATTCATAGCTTCGTCTCTCCAGGACTCCGGGTTACTAGAAATTTGAGGTATTTCAATCCCTCTCGAGTGGTTACCTACCGAATAAGTCATGATACTACGATGAATTATTGTTCTCAGTTGTTTAGTACCCCTTACACTATCCTTCCACTGTGCTTGATCTAAGGTTCATGATTCATCCTGGAGTAGATCAATGATCAGGGACAATTACAGAGTCCCAAATAGCATGATGTTTAAAACCGTCATCAAGTTTCACAATGGAAACTTCTCGTTGTGATGCAGGAATATCACTCCAACCCAACTACGCACTGACTAGCCATCACATCAAGCATGCATTCAATGGAAGAAGAGAGGCGCAACCCTCTCCTTTTTTCAAAATTTGAAAAAAATTGTATTAAATGTTGTAAGGCTAGTAGAGCCAAAAAGCAATGCATGTGCGCAGGCTTTAGATAAATTTTTCCTTAAATGGTTGTAAGGCTGAGATCTAGATCTGATTCGGACTAGACAGCCATTCAATGTAATTGAATGTAAATTAATGAGAGTTGGTGAGATGGAGGGATGAGCTCGAGGAGTCCCTCTTTGTAAAAAGATCTTCTTTGAATCTAGATTTAGTTAGGGAAGAGTAGGACATAGAATAGGTTAGAGAGGAGAGGAAGTCATGACTCTATTGCAATCTGAGCTCACATTGTAAAGAGGCATTTCATATTAATAAAATCATAGCAGTTTTTCTTGCATGTTGTTGTTCATGTGTTTGTGAGTTCATGAATGAATGTCTTTACGTGTTGATGATATGCTATAGATGTATGTTAGATTTTCATTTGTAGGGATAGATAGAATTTTTCTATCTGTTAAGTTGTGATATTCATCTGGGTTCTTTGGGTTGTGCAAGGAGTGCACAATGGAACACGAGAAGTTCTAAGGCTAGCACAAGGAGTGCGCATCTGAACTCTGAGGAGTCAGAAAGAACGTGCCAAGAGGGCACACCAGGAGGAGTCACAGAATCAAAGGAAGCCTCAGAGTTACTGAATACTATGGAGGAGGAACAGTGCAAAGGGAGGCACAGAGAAGAAACAGAACTACTGAAGGTTCTGTAAAGCTCTGCCAGGAGGGAATTGAGCGTGTGCATAGAGTGCACAGGAGGGACTCTATTTCGAGTTCATAGAGAAGAGGTGTCGAGGAGAGACACTTGTAAAGTTGTTGAATACTCTGTAGGCTCTGCAAGGTGTGCATCAAGCGGGAGAATACCAGGTGGGCATAAGGAGTTTTCTTTTCAAGAAAAATTCTCGAATCTGAGTTATTCGAGATCCTCGAATGTAAGGTGTGTGCAGGAGTAAATCTCCAGGAGGATGAAGCTCATAAGGGACAATGTTTCTATAATGTAGATGAGACCCAAAGGAACCAGGCTCACAAGAGGAAGAGTCGAAGGTCAAGACCTTCGAGACATAGAAAATATTCTAAGTCAAAAAGCCAAGAAAGCTCATGGGGAGAGCGCGCAAGGAAGACATATCTGAATCATCAGATCTAGTGCCAATACCCGACAGTCGTTGGATCAGGCGAAGGTGCACAGATTTTAACCTTTGGGAGGTCACGCAGGAGAGAAGCTGAAACATACAGTGGAGACGCTTTGTGGAGAAGTGCCAAAATCCCGAGAGCCCTAGAATAATACTAAGTTGCGAGGGATTTAAGCGCTTATAAGAACCCCGGGGGAGGAATAGTATGGATGGTGGAGACACTTCGTGGAAGAAGTGACGAAGTTGCGAGAATCAATGGATCTTGTAGAGAAACGAGGAGATTAAGACCGAGTGTCTTCCAACACTCTAAGGCATTGAATTTCTCTATTTTGGAGTTTAGGGTTTGGAGCGGCAAGGGATTTTGGGGTCGTTGCATCGCAAAATTACGATTCACGAAATCCCAAAATATCGCGCTTGAACTTTGCTATTTCAGAGTTCAGGGATTGGAATAGCAAGGGATTTTGGAGTCGCTGCATTGCGAACTCCTGGTTCGCAAAATCGCGCCAGCTGTCAGATATGGAGCACGATGGCATGAGAGTCGCTGGATCAAGGATACGTGCACAGGGTTGAGTCATTGGGAGGTGCATAAGAAAAAGGATCTGGGACTTCAGATCTAGCACCAAGGACTGATATTCGTCGGATCCGGAAGGAGGTGCGAGGGGTTTAGTCCTCATAACAGCAGAGGGAAGATGACTCATCAAGTCCCGAAAGCATCAGGGACATCCATTTTGGAGGATAAGTGTCAAAGATCCAAGCCCTTTTCGGCATTTCAGACACTGGAAGTTCAAGGAGAAGGAGTCATGAGACAAGAAGTCCCAACTCACAAAATTGCGAAAGCATCAGGACTGTTCATCAAGGGGACACGTGGTGAGTGGTCAAGGTTTGGGGAAAACCCTGAAAGGTTCTCTCAAGGGGTAGTATTTTGGCATTTCGGAACCTGGGAGGTTGAAGGACCAAGAACTGTCTGCAGTCAGAATTACGAAATCATGAATTCTGAAATCCCAAAAAGTGGACCGTGGTCACGGGTAGATTTCGACATTTTCGGACCGAGGAGTTTGAAGGACCAAAAAAGCGTTGCATCTGAAATCGCAAAATCCTGAATCGTGAAAGGCCGGTATCACTTTGTCATTAAGCGCATGGTCATAAAGTGGTGGTCATGTGGACAGAGGCTAAGGGGAAATCCATATCCATTAAGCCCTTTTTAGCATTTCAAATACCCAGAGTTGGAAGGACAAGGAGCCTGGGAGAGCTCGCATGCAGGAGTCCTGAAACCCCAAAATGTGAAAGGTGTGTTGGTTCAGAACAGACTAGAGCGTCGAAAGCTGAGTGCGTGCATAGGTTTTCTCAAGGCCTATGCCAGAGGACAAAGGAACCTATGGATTTGTTCAAAGGGTTCCAACAGGAGCCCAAAGAGCTATTTTGGCTCAAAAGAAGAACGATCCAGAGACTGGGAGGTCGCAGAACCCTACTGAGGTGGGGGGGGTCTGCATTAAGTGGTATCAAAGCCACTTTATTTTTGTAGACTGTAGGGAGAGGGAGGCAGAGTAGATAAAGAAAATACTCTGATACACACCATAAAGTGGTATTAGAGCGGGAATCTGCTTGTATCCTGCAGGTCAAAGGAAGATGGGGGTACTCTCTGGCGTAGAGTGATCCATACATTTTCTAGGTGGGAAGACAGAGGATGAAGGTGGCTACTAAAGGCCATGGGCATGGTCACAGGAAATACCGCAAGTAGAAAAAAAATCTAGAGATGGATTTGGAACTCGTTGAGGTGAGGGAAAGAATAGAGCAGCTTGCATTGTGAATGCAACAGGACACAAAGACACATTGGGTGTATGAATGGCCTCTGAGGAGGAAAGCAAAGTGTCCAGTCAAGAAATTGTTGGCCAAAGGACAATGAAGGATGTTGAGGAGGTGGCTGAGGTATGTGAAAAGCCTCAGGCTGATGGAGGATATCGTTCATGCCTGTGAACCAGAAGCTAGGAGAAATCATAGTGATGATGAGGAGAAAAAGAGATCGAGCAGAGATCTCAGAAACTGCCAAGCGGGCAGTGAGGAATTTTCAATTTTCCAGGTGGGCAGTCAGAAGAGGTCACATGATGATCTCAAAGACTGCTAGGAGGGAAGAAAAAAAAATTCAGGTTGTCAGGAAGCCAATGAGATGGGATCATTGGAGGATCTCAAATACTGCGAGGTGAGCAGCGCAGAAACCCCAGATTTCCAAGTGGGAAAGGGAGAGAAAATGAGGCCATGCAAGAGTCTCATGAACTTAGAGGTGAGTTTGAATCAATGAGGAAAGAGGTCTGAGAAGGATCAAAGATTCCTTCTGATCATTGGACGAATTGAGGTATTCCTTCCACATAGGTCAGTTTAGGCCAGAGAATGTGTTGCAGATGAAGCAACAAAAGAAGGACATCCAACACTGATTGTCATGGAGGAAGAAAAGGTGGAGCAGGTGTGGATATCTACCCCAACAGATGAATTTCATCCATATGAGCTACTCACTCCATGGGATAAGGAGCTAGAAATGATAGAGGATTGGTTGAACCATCCAGAGCTAGTAGATTACTGCCATGAGAAGACAGTCATGGAGATGCTAGCAGAGGAGCATTTTGAGGAATCACTCAAAATTTTTATCCAGGGAGATGGACAATTGATGATGACTGCAATGTTGAGGCATGCAGTAGCAGATGAAGGAAAATTCCAGTTTAAGGAGCAGTTGGAGGAAGTTGGAATTCAACCAGCACAAAGGGAAATTGCAGAAGCAAGTCTGTTAGAGAAGGTGATTGAACAGTAGGCCAGTCAAGAAGATAAGACTGTAGAGATGAATTTTGCAGCAGGGTGACAAGTTGAGGCCATAGAGGAAGAAGATGGCATGGGAGATCTGGTTGATCTACCCATTTGCAGGGAAGAAATGTGGTGGAGAAGGTTGAAAAAGGAGAGCCATCCCTGGGAGAAGCCGGACAAGATAATTGATGAGATTAGAAGGTTGATGATTAGATCAGTAGAAGTGGTTAGCAAAGGGAAGTTGAGCAGAGGAGAACCTACCATAGCATCAGGGAAGCAGAAGCAACAACAACAATGAAGCGATGGAGTGGATGGACACCTCCAAAGAACTGTTTGGGATCTAGGTGGATTTCGATAGCCATACTGGGAAGCTCATGAGAAGGAGATCATGAATTTCTCATAGCAAAGGAGTATGATGCAGGAGCATCACTCCAACCCAGCTACATGCCATCTAGCCAACACATCAAGGGTGCATTCGATGGAAGGAGAGAGGCGCAACCCTCTCATTTTTTCAAATTTTGAAAAAAAATGTATTAAATGTTGTAAGGCTAGTAGAGCCAAAAAGCCATGCATGTGCGTAGGTTTTAGATAAAGTTTGCCTTAAATGGTCATAAGGCTGAGATCTAGATCTGATTCGGACTAGATAGCCATTCAATGTAATTGAATGTAAATTAATGAGAGTTGATGAGATGGAGGGAAGAGCTCGAGGATCCTCTCTTCGTAAAAAGATCTTCTTTGAATCTAGATTTAGTTAGGGAGGAGTAGGACAGAGAATAGGTTAGAGAGGAGAGGAAGCCATGACTCTATTGCAGACTGATCTCACATTGTTGTTCATGTGTTTGTGAGTTCATGAATGAATGTCTTTACGTGTTGATGATATGCTATAGATGTATGTTAGATTTTCATTTGTAGGGATAGATATAATTTGTCTATCTGTTAAGTTGTGATATCCATCTATGTTCTTTGGGTTGTGCAAGGAGTGCACAATGGAACACAAGAATTTCTGAGGCCATCACAAGGAGTGCACATCTGAACTCTAAGAAGTCAGAAAGAACGTGCTAGGAGGGAACACCAGGAGGATTCACAAACTCAAAGGAAGCCTCAGAGTTACTGAATTCTTTGGAGGAGGAACTGTGCAAAGGGAGGCACAGAGAAGAAACAAAACTAATGAAGGTTCTGTAAAGATCTGTCAGGAGGGCATTGAGCGTGTGCATAGAGTGCAAAAGAGGGACTCTATTTCGAGTTCAGAGAGAAGAAGTGTCAAGGAGAGACACTTACAGAGTTGCTAAATACTCTGTAGGCTCTGCAAGGTGTGCATTGAGCAGGAGAACGCTAGGTGGGCGTAAGGAGTTTTATTTTCAAGAAAACTTCTCGAATCTGAGTTATTCGAGATCCTCTAATGCAAGGTGGGCATAGGAGTAAATATCTGGGAGGACGAAGCTTAGAAGGGACAACCTTTCTATAATGTAGACGAGACCCAAAGGAACCGGGCTCACAAGAGGAAGAGTTGAAGGTCGAGACCTTCAAGACTTGGAAAATCTTCTAAGTCAAAAATCCAAGAAATCTCAGAGGGAGAGCACGCAAGGAATATAGATCTGAACCGTCAGATCTAGCGCCAATACTCGACAACCGTTGNAAGGTGCACAAATTTTAACCCTTGGGAGGTCACACATGAGAGTAGTTGAAACAGACAGTGGAGACGCTTTGTGGAGAAGTGCCAAAATCCTGAGAGCCATAGAATCGCACCAAGTTACAAGGGATTTAAGTTCTTAGAAACACCCCAGGGGAGGAACCGTATGGATGGTGCAGACACTTCGTGGAAGAAGTGCTGAAGTTGCGAGACTCGTTTGAACTTGTAGAGAAGTGAGGAGATTAAGGCCGAGTGTCTTCCAACACTCTAAGGCGTTTAATTTCATTATTTCAGAGTTCAGGGTTTGGAACGACAATGGATTTTGGGGCCGCTACATCGCGAACTCTTGGTTCACAAAATCCCAAAATCTCGCGCTTGAATTTCGCTATTTCGGAGTTCAGGGTTTGGAGTGGAAAGGGATTTTGGAGTCGTTGCATTGCGAACTCCTGGTTCGCAAAATCATGCCACCCGTCAGATATGGAGCACAGTGGCCTTAGAGTCGTTGGAGCAAGGATATTTACACAGGGTTGAGTCCCTGGGAGGTGCACACGAAAAAGTATCTGGGCCATTAGATCTAGCACCAAGGACTGATATCCGTCGGATCCAGAAGGAGGTGCGCCGGGTTTAATCCTCGTAATAGCAGAGGGAAGAGGACTCGTCAAGTCTCGAAAGCATCGGGGATTTCCATTTTGGAGGACAGGTGTCAAAGATCCAAGCCATTTTTGGCGTTTCAGACATGAGGAGTTGGAGGAGAACGAGTCATGAGATAAGAAGTCCCAACTCACGAAATTGTGAAAGCATCAAGACCATTCATTAAGGGGACACGTGGTGAGTGGTCAAGGTTCGTGGAAAACCCCAAAAGGTTCTCTCAAGGCGTAGTATTTCAACATTTCTGGACCCGAAAGGTTGAAGGACCAAGAACTGTCTGCAGCTGGAATCGTGAAATTGTGAATTCTGAAATCCTGAAAAGTGGACCGTGGTCACGGGTAGATTTCGGCATTTCTAAACCTAGGAGTTTGAAGGACCAAAAAATCATTGCATTTGGAATCGCAAAAGGCCGGTAGCACTTTTTCGTTAAGCGCGTGGTCATAGAGTGGTGGTCATGTGGATGGAGGGTAAGGGGTGATCTAGAGCCATTAATCCCTTTTTGGTGTTTTGGATACCATGAGTTGGAAGGACAAGGAGCCTGGGAGAGCTCGCATGCAAGAGTCCCGAAACCCTGAAACGCGAAAGGTGTGTTGGTTCAGAACAGAGTAGAGCATTGAAAGTTGAGCACGTGCATAGGTTTTCTCAAGGCCTGTGCTAGAGGACAAAGGGACCTGTGGATTTGTTCAAAGGGTTTCAACAGGACCCCGAAGAGCTATTTCGGCTCAGAAGAAGAATGATCCAGAGACTGGAAGGTCGTAGAACCCTACTGAGGT
>SNQJ01S0101335.1:0-20588 GCA_010110895.2 Picea sitchensis
AAGGCAATCCACCACCACCATTATGACTGATTTATTCCCCGATTTGGGTAAGCCTGTAATAAAGTCCATAGAGATATCCTTCCAAATAGCAGGCGGAATCGGAAGCGGTTGGAGGGTGCCCGGGATTTGACTATTTCTCCCTTGTTGCGTTGAAACACCTCACATTCAGCGACAAACTTACAGATGTCCTGTTTCATACCATCCCAGAATAAAGAACGTTTGACCCTGTCATATGTTTTGGTGAACCCTGAATGCCCCACTGTGGGTGTATCATGAAGCTCAGAAAGTACTGTGGATTTGAGCTTGGATTGTTTACTTAAATACAAGCGGCCTTTGTATCGAAGGTCATCCTGGAGCCAGAAGTACCCTAGGGGAGTTGTAGCCTTGTTCTGCAATTGTTGGATCAGATGTGAACTTTTGGGATATTGAAGCCATTCCTGGTGCACAGCTTGGAGCCAATCGGGTACAATGACGGAAAGAGGAAAAAAGGATCCTTCATCTTCATATTTCTGGGACAATGCATCCACCATGACATTGTCTTTTCCCTTCTTGTAAATGATCTCATAATCATATCCAAAGAGCTTAGTCACCCATTTTTTTTCTCCAGGGAGGAAATGCGTTGTTCCAGAAAGTACTTGAGGCTTTGATGGTCGATCTTAATTTGGAAGTGTCTCCCGAACATATAAGGACACCACAACTCAACGGCATGCAGAATCGCCAACATTTACTTTTCATAAATGGGTTTTCCTAGATTCCTTTTAAACAGTTTCTTGTTGGTGAAGGCCAAATGTCGACCCTCTTGCATAAGGAAAGTGTCGATTCCTTTCCCTGAGGAATCACATTCCAAAACAAAGGTCTTTGTGAAATCGGGAAGCGCCAGAATTGGAGTGGTGCACATGGCCGTCTTCAAGGTTTGAAAAGCTTGAGCAGCTGCTGGAGTCCAAGTGAAAGAGTTCTTTTTGAGGAGGGTCATGAGAGGTGTTGCAATCTTTCCATTGTTCTTAACAAACTTGGGATAATACCCTATTAGGACCAAAAATCCAAGAAAGATTTTGAGAGTCTTTGGGTGCGTCCAGTCCTGCATAGCTTCTCTCTTTTTCGGTCCACCCTGACACCATCCTTTCCCACCATATGACCCAAGTATTCTACTTTTGAGGCACCAAAAGAACATTTAGACTATTTTAGGAAAAGTTGGTGCTGAGAGAGTAGGTAAAGAACTTGATCCATATGAGTAAGATGGTATGTCCAGGTTTTTCTATAGATGAGGATATCATCAAATAAAACTAAGATAAAATGAAGGAGAAAAGGACGGAAGACATGGTTCATGAGGCTCTGGAAGGTGGAGGGGGCGTTACACAAGCCAAAGGGCATGGCCAAAAAATCATAGTGGCCCTCATGAGTGTGAAAGGATGTCTTGGGAATGTCTGCCTCTTTCATATGTATCTGCTGATAGCCCAAGTGAAGATCAAGTTTGGTAAAGAATTGGGCGCCACTCAATTCATCTAGGAGGTCATCAATGATAGGAATGGGAAATTTGTCTTTGATGGTCATTTTGTTGAGAGCACGAAAGTCAGAACACATTCTCCAAGAACCTTCTTTCTTCAGTACCATGATGATCGAAGATGAGTAAGGGCTCGTACTAGGACAGATGATGCCTACAGTAAGGAGTTCGTGAACCATTTTCTCAATTTCATTTTTTTGTGAAAAGGGGTGGTGATATGGACGGATATTGGGGGGAAGGCTTCCTGGGACAAGGGGAATGGAATGATCATGAACACCGCGGGAAGGAGGGAGTCGTTGGGGAATGGAAAATACCGTTTAATGTTTAGAAAGGAGGGCTTGGAGGTCTTGGGGTACTTGGGGTGTCTATGTGGCTTGTATGGCATGGAGTTGGGCAATGACACCAGAATGACCTTTTTTGAGCAGCTTTTCCATGCGATGGGAACTAATGACCTCAGGTGAACCAACAGTGATGGCTTGGAATTTATATTGGTGTCCTTCTTAGTCAAATTGCATGGTTAAGTTCTTAAAATCCATGAGAATGGGACCCAAAGTCCTTAGCCAGTCTACACCTAACACAATGTCGCAACCACCCATGTCAATAGAAAAAATATGGGATTTTAGGTGGTAGTCATTGATTTGGAGATTCACATTTTCACATCACCTACCACATTTTATAGAACCACCATTGGCAATCATGATTTGGAAATTGTTGACAACATCGATCTAGAAATTTATTTATTGGGAAATGCGACGATGAATAAAATTGTGGGTGTTGCCACTATCAACCAGAATGATGAGCTTTCGGTGTTTGATGTAACCAATTAACTTGAGGGTATTGAGGGCAGATAAGCTGGTTAGAGCATTGAGGGAAATGATCGGTTCCACTTCAAGAGGGTCGGAGGGAGGGTTTATGTCAGTGATTTTTGGTGACTCGGGCACAAGGGGAGTTTCAACATCCTCTTCCTGAATATCCTCAAAGATGCCCATACAAATCTTTTATTCCTTACATTTGTGGCTCGAGAAATATTTGTCATCATAGTTATAATAGAGGCCTTTGAGCTAGCATTCAGCCATTTCAGCCTTGGTCAATTTTTGGATCTTTAATGGGGCGGAGGGAGTAGTGGGGTTTACTGTTTTAGGGCGAGGGATAAAGGAAGGTTTACGGTTTTGAGAGGAAACAATTTGTTGTGCTTCTTTAGTTTTTTAGTAGCCTCCACCCAACTCGCAGGTCGAGCCATGAGGACATAGGCCCGAATCTCCTGCTTGAGGCCACTGATAAAACACTCTCGAGAGAAAGCATCAGTTATGCCCTCTGTTCAAAAATCCAAGTGCTCAAATGCAGCTATGAAGTCTTCTATTGTTCCTGATTATTTCAATTTTTTCAAACGGCCCAAATGGTTGTTGTCAGCGTCAAAGCATTCATAAAGCTCAGTCACAAATTGGGTCCAAGCAATATACCCTTGACAGGAAGTTTTTCTTGATTGCCACCATTGCCAACATTCTTGATTTAGATGGAGAACACCATATAGGAGTTTGGCCAAGTCATCTGTAATGTTGTAGAGAGAGAAATAATGTTCCATTTGGGTGACCCAACCAGTGGGGTCCAAGCCATCAAATTTGGTTACATCCACCTGTAGAAGGCGTATGTCCTGTTGAAAGTGATGGGGCTGAAAGGTATGGGAATGTGAAGAAGCTTCACCTTCAGTCTTTGTATGTGCATCAGGAAAAGGGTCATCAATAGGTATCTTTAGTTTGGTGCAGAGTCATGCAAAGACAAATTCAAGCTGGGTGGTCAGTTCTTGTTTGACTTCCTCTATTGCAGACTGCACAGATGCATTTATAGTGGTATTGATGGATGCATCATGATAGGCAATAATAGCATTGAGTTTTTTTCCTTCTTTTTGGGTCTCGAGGAAACTAGATTGCAAGGTGTTGAAGCGAGACTCTAGTTCTTGGCTACGGGTATGGGCCATGAGGATGGGTGAACTGAAAAGGGAGCGGGTGGGGTCATAAATTTTTTTAGAAAAATTATATGGATGAATGTGATAAGGGAGAAGAGATGAATCTAATGGAATAGGTCTGAATAATTTTTTTTTTTTTTTTACAGCTGCATGGTTATACTTGGGTCTGAAGAATGCTGCAGTGTTGAAATCCCCAAATTCTTAACCAGAAAGAAATGTGTATTTCTTGGAAACCCGAACATAGTTGCGCAACAATAGATCTAGCCAGTTTAATTTGTTTATGTTTATGTTCCCCAAGGGTTAGGTATTCAAGGGTTCTACAGACAAGGTTTTTCCCTGTGCTATAGCTCTCTGATATACATGCGGGGTCCAACAGTAGTACTCGGCCTAATATCTCAAGGCACTAACTAAGGAGGATAGACCATACCCTTAGTCGTACTACCCGACTACCTAGGTACTAGAGAGTATCTTCTCGAGTGTTGTTCTCGGTGACACTCTAGCAGTCTGGTGGCCAATAGGTTTATCTAAAGAGGGCTTCAGGAAATCTAGGCTAATCCATACACAGGTGTTGTCCGATGCGCTACCACTCGAAGGGGTACCAACAGGAGTTACAAGGGTGGCCAACAGATGTGTGCTTGAGAACCACTTGTATTTCCTACATGTATGAATCCCTCAACGACGGGTTTATGTGCGTAACGACAGATATCTGTGGCTTAAAGACGTCGAAATATGTCTCTACCCTGAAAATAAAAATAACCCAAAATTTCTTCCAAGGAAAGTGCTATGATACCACTTGCAAGATACTGGATATAATAAATACACAGAACATAAATAAAATGCTAGAAATGGCAGAATAATAGTAATATAACCAGTGTAATCTCCACAATAACACAAAAATAATATGAGAACAACAACTGAAATAACACTTTGATTCAGAAAGCAATGTTCACAGGCCTCTTCGAGGGGGAAACCTCCAGTTGAGCAATGCTCTGTTACAATAATCTCCAAGCTAGGGTTTTCATACCCTCGAACCTTATTTATACTAAATATGTCTATTAAGAGAAGAATCTAGAGGAAGATCCTTCTAGAAGCAGAAGCTTCTATTAGGTCTCCTTACATCCGCCTTATTCTATTTTATTGAAAGGCCTTATTAATATTGACCTTTATTAGATCCGAATACATTGATCTACCTATGTGTGGGTTAGTACCTTAACATAGTCCAATATCTATTTGGGATAAATCAGATCTCTGCCCAATAGTCAAAATCATTTATTACAATTATAAAATCTGAAATTTAGAATCGCCATAAATGGCAAAAAAAATTTCCAATTTCAAATTTACTAAAAACAGAAATAAATTTCCAGCAATTTAAATTCAAAAAATATTTTTATTTTCTTTATTTCTTTGGGGATGTCACATCCTTTCCCCCTTAAATAAAAAACTGTCCTCAGTGTTCATTACTTTCCTGGAACAAGATTGGATGAGATTTCCACAAATCTCCTTCCAACTCCCAAGTGGCCTCCTCGGGGCTAAAGTGCTTCCATTGCACATTTACCTGAGCGATGACTCTGTTCCGAAGTGTTATTTCTCTCCGGTCTAGAATGCACAGGGGTTCCACCGGGAACTCGCCTTTGGGTTCCACCTGCACCAAGTTCCAATCAATCATATGAGTAGGGTCATGAATATACTTTTTCAACAATGAAACGTGAAATACATTATGAATTCTTAGATTAGCTGGGAGTGTAAGATGGTATGCTACGGGTCCAATTCGATCTAGTATCTCGAAGGGCCCACAAAACCTGGGGGCCAATTTTCCACAGTTCCCTAATTTCAACGAGCTTTTTCGGGCTTTGAATTTCAAATACACATGGTCTCCTGCTTGAAATTCCAAGTGTGGTCTTTTCTGGTCTGCATAACTCTTATGTCTATCCTGTGCTTCCTTCAAGTTCTATTGTACCTTTCTAACCATGTTCTCCATTTCTTGGAGAATTTTGGGTCCGACCATGAGTCTGTCAACCGGGTTATAAAAAATGGTTGGCGTCTTACATTTTCTGTCGTACAGTATTTCAAAAGGGCTTAACTTAGCCGAAGTTTGGTACCCATTGTTATATGCAAATTCTACCAAGTGCAGATAGTCTTCCCACTTGTTCGGTTTTGTTCTCACATACATGCGGAACATATCCTCCACGATCTAGTTTGTCCTTTCGGTCTGTCCATCCGTTTGTGGATGATAACTTGTACTTAAATTCAGGTTGGTATTGAGCCCTGCAAACAATTCCTTCCAAAAGGAGGATGTGAATTTTACGTCTCTATCTGAAATCACCAGTTTAGGAATACCATGCAGTCTGATGATTTCTTTCATGAATATTTCAGCAATGTTTATAGCTTTAAAAGTAGACTTTACATGAATAAAGTGTGTAGACTTACTGAGTTTATCGATTACAACCATGATAGAGTCAGTCTGTTTCTGAGTTTTAGGAAAACTTGTTATAAATTCAAGTGATATAGTTTCCCATTTCCATTCCGGTACTGGAAATGGTTGTAATAGGCTGGCTGGATGGTGGTGTTCAACCTTAACTTGCTGACAATCTTGGCACCTTGCCAAATATTCTATTGTTTCTCCCTTCATACTAGGCCAGTAAAATAGTTTCCTAAGTGTTGTTATCATTTTCTCGTAACCTGGGTGGCCAGAATACGATTTATTATCCACTTCATCCAATATTTTTAATTTTAACCCTGTTGAATCTGGTATGTAAAGTCTATTTTTAAATCATAGCAATCCCTTCTCGTCGATACTCAGATCTAGTTTATCTGAGTTCGCGGTGTTGTTCAGTAATTCTAACATTATTTTAGTATAGTTTTCGTCATCAATACCTATCGCCTTTATTCTTTCTTATAGATTTCTTTCTGCCCTGCTATTATTCATCTCAAAGAACCCATGGATTCTTCTACTTAAAGAGTCTGCTACCTTGTTTTCCTTGCCCTTGATATGTCTGAACTCGAATTCGAATTTGCTCAAGAAAGATAACCACCTTGCCTACCTTGTGTTAAGATCTGGCTGGTTAAACAAATATTTCAACCCACTATTGTCCGTTAATAATAGGAATATTCTTCCCATTATGTAGTGTTGCCACATCTTTAGAGTGTGTAGTACTGCTACCAACTCTAAGTCATGAGTGACGTAATTATGCTCGTGTTCTTTTAATTTTCGAGACTCATAACAGATAACGTGTCCTTCCTGTGTGGCCCAAAGGGGTTGGATCCAATGGTGGAAAGCGAGGAGATTTTCACCGTTGGGCAAGGTTCAATTCTCGTTAGGGCTTTACCTAGAGCCATGGAGACACCTTGAGGTAGTGGTCGAACGTGTGGTTGCACCCAGAGATACTATAATAAATGGTATCGTGACCCATGCACACATAAGTGGATCAAAGCCCACCGCCATGTCCTTCAACTTTTTAAACCCCGGATGAGGTGACACGTTGCGCGATGGAGCCATGTAGGAACATAATAGGATGCGATATTAATGCATCTACTGACCACCATCCCCTCAGACTTTAACTCTCCATGGATCACTATAGACACACTCATGCGATGAGCCCCTTCGTGCAAGGGAACGGTACCGGCCATCAGTGCACTCACCACCCGGTTTTAATGGCCATGGCGGTCATGTTAGCCCCCCTCCTTATCACCCAAATCGACAAAGAACAATGACATTCTCCCTTTGCAGCATCCGTTCCGTTGGAACAACAGGATTTCAACAGACATTTCATCTGCTCCACTGGAATAGCAACAACACTCTGGGGCACCGTTAGAGTTCTGGAGCAGAGCAACCCATTTGGAAAGAACCCTGGTCATCTATAAGACCCCCACCATGCCCACAACGAGAGGGAAGCCACGCAGGGGAGCTGCCTGGTATACGGCTGAATCTCGATGCCAGAGAAAAAAGAAATTCGAGAAGGCAATAGCAATGGCATCCATCTGAAGGCACACGAAACCACGAACACCTCCAATGGCGTACGTGGAAGAAGTTACCCTGAAGGATGACCTGCAGAGCTTCCCCGAGAACACTCTGTTCACAGTGCGGGATAATTGGAATCCACCTTCAGAGTTTGGATCAGATAGAAAGCCTCCGCCTGTGAGAATTTCGCCTGGCCCCAGCGCCACGTGCCTAGAGGAGCCTTATACCACCTACTATATATAAGAGGAGATTCCTCCTGAACCACCCATGGAGGCAGCGCTACAAGCCCACAACCAACAGGTGCATACACATCACAATGCAATAGAGACCATTCCCCTGGTGTCCATCGATAACCACAGGCACAAGTAACCACTCTTCACTAACTCGGGGTACCTCACTCTCATTTTCGAGTTGAGGAGTCTGTTGGATGATCAGGTCTTTCTCCTCGCCCGAAATGACCAGAGACTCGACCTGCTCTTCGTGGCTCACTCCAGAACTCTTCCAAAGAGGCAATGCCCAAAATGCGCGCAGGCTTATGCATTTCCAGCAGGGTGGAGACAACACGAGGACGAGGACAAGCGCGCATGCTCAAATTTTCAATGATGTTTGTGGTTAGAGTTTTCTTTTTTTGTTATGAATTAGGCCTCAGGCCAATTAGCTCTTAGTTTTCTTAGAACTAGTGCATGGCATACAATTTAAACTTCATGACTGATAGTCCTGGTTTCCTTCGGGCAGGATGACACACTGTTAATTTTGTTAGCTGGGAAACACATGGCAAGGGATGCCCAGCTGTCTCGGTTTCCTATTTAGGTGGGACAACTGGCATCGCAAATGGTCACTGTATTTTTCTTATGCTAATATAACAGGCCCCATCCTTTTTTACTTAAAAAAAAAAAAACGTGTCCTTCCTGTGTTAGGACACCACCTAGTTCTTCTTTACTTGCATCAACGCATATGGTGAAGTCTTTATCTGGGTCTGCTAATTTCAATATGGGTGTCATTTTCAATAATTCCTTAAGTTTGTTGAAGTTTTCTTGACACTTCTCTGACCAATTAAACCTAGTTCCTTTCTTTTGTAATGATGTGATAGGGTAGGCTATCTTGGAAAACCATTCTATAAACCAGCGGTAATATCCAGTGATTCGTATGAACAACCGTATATCCGCTACATCTTTAGGTACCGGCCATTCCATAATGGCTTTTGTCTTTTCAGGGTCTACGACAATGCCCTCTGCTGAAATTACATGTCCCAGATATTGTATTTTTTCCTGATAGAAGTCACACTTGTCGAAATTGGCATACATTTTGTGCTCCCTTAACGTTTGAAGCATGGTTCTTAAGTGTTCCTCATGTTCTTCCTCTGTCTTTGAATAGACTAGGATATCGTCGATGAATACTACCATGAACTTGTCCAAGTACTCACTGAAAATACTGTTCATTAGGCACATAAATGTGGCTGGGTTGTTACTGAGTCCAAAAGGTATGACTACAAACTCGTAATGTCCATATCTTGTCCGAAATGTTGTTTTGTTTATGTCCTCATCTTTTATCTGAACTTGATCATAACTAGAGCGTAAGTCCAATTTTGAAAAGATCTTCGCCCCCCCCACTTGATCGAACAAATCATTTATCCTTGGTAAAGGGTATTTATTCTTAATAGTCATTTTGTTTGGTTGTCTATAATCAATACATAATCTTAGATTACCATCCTTCTTTTTCACAAAGAGGACTGGTGCTCCCCAAGGTGAGACACTTGGTCTGATATACTCTTTGTCCAACAGCTCCTGTAATTTTATTTTTAATTTTGTCATTTCTGGTAGACTCATCCGGTAAGGTGCCTTTGAGATAGGAGCGGAACCGGGTAATAGATCTATGGAGAAGTCTATTTCCCTTCTAGGGGGTAATTCTAGTATCGCATCCACAAACATGTCTCTGAAATCACGTAGGACATCAAATTCTTCCAACTTTGGCTTATTCCCCTTTAATGCTAGATTCGTTACTTAGATGGCATACACTTGACATCCATTTCTCATTCATTTCTTTAGTTGCATCGCTGAAATTTGTCTGACTGATACCGGTTTCGATATACCTTGGGTTGTCCTGGTAGTGTCGAAATCATCCTTATAGCTAAGCATCTTTGTATAGAAATTTAATATTGCTTTGTGTCATTCTAGCCAGTCCATCCCAATAATCATATCGTAAGATGATAGTGGTAGGATGTTCAGATCAGTCTTTATACTTTGACCGTCTAAGCTAAACTCAAAATCCGGAACAAACTCCGCTACATTTCTTTTAGTACCAGTCACTAATTGTACAAGCCATGATTTCGTGTGCTTCAATTTCTTAAGTTTGTTTGACTCAGCCACACTAGGTGTAATATAACTTAACGTAGCTCTAGGGTCAATTAAAACAAAAATTCGAGTGTCCTTAATTTTACCTTCAATTTGTACCACCGAGGACCGGTGGTCAGCTTGTCGACCATCTATGGCTGCATTTATCTGATGTAGGCTCTTGCCCACATCTCCCACTGTTGAGGCTTCCTGCAGATTATGAACAACAGTTCTATTTGTTGAACTCAAACGTGGACAGTTCCTCCTTAGATGAGGCTTTCCTCATTTCCAACACTTTAATGGCTCAGGGGGTTGTCTCCAAACTTCTTCATTCCCAGGTTTACTGGTTTACCACCGCCTTGCGTATTCGGATGGTTTGAGTGAAAGTCCTTTCTCAGAATTTTTTTTGTTGTATTCCAATGAGGAGCTGGCTGGTACCCCTTCTTCCGTTGGTTCATTCACTCTTGTTTCTTATCCTTCCATGCTTTGGGAAACTCTACCCGTTTTTTGTACTGATCGTAGCACATTCGAGCTTTCCTTAATACTTCACTCAAGGATTTGGGGTTGTCAAATTCAATTTTATCCTTGTAGGACTGTGGTAGGCAGCTTAGAAAATGCTGAATTTTTACTTTATCCTCTTGGATGTACGGTACAAACCTTAACAGTTCTAAAAACTTATTTATAAGGTCCTCCATTGTCATCTATCCAAGTCGTAACTCATAGAATTCTTTTGTCTTTCTTTCATAGTAATTTTCCGAAAGGTATTATTTCTTGAAATACTTCTTAAAGTCAGAACATTCCAACTGTTTTTCCATTAGGCCCTTGGCCAATTTCAGGTCTTGCCACCAAATTGTGGCCTTCCCTTTTAGATTGTAGATGGCCATTCTGACCTTCATGTTGTTGGAATAGTTGTATATCTGGAAGTATTTTTTGATGTCCAACAGCCATGCTTCAACTTCCTCTCTTGTCTTGGATTCTCCATCAAAGTTGGTTGGTTTAATCTTTTTAAATTCTCCTTCGAGGTGGTTTACTTGTTTTCTTTTTCTATCAGATTTAGTTTTTCCTTCAGCTGAAGGTGTTGCTTCTGAGGAACTATCTCCTTTTTTCGGTTTCCGCCCCGAAGTTCTTGGAAGCCCTTTTGTTGACTTCTTCCTCATGGTTATCATCCTTTGGGATTTTCTTGGTCACTATACTGCGTAGAAGGACTTCATTTATCTCTCGCTGTTCCTGTTGTGCTTTTTTCAATTTTTCATTTTCCGCTTTGAAAATATGTAATTCAACAATAAGGTTCCTCATTGTTTCTAACACTTATGTGGGTGAACTTTCGTCATTGTTTTGTCTTGGATCTTTAGGGGGTCCCTGCTGCGGGTTTTCTCCCATCCTGATCTCTGCATCGTCCTGAGCTGCCATAATTAACAAAACAGAAATAGCTTTATGTTTGTAACCATCAGATTTTTGTTAGTTTTACATAAATCGAAAAAATATCTATACTAAACAGCTATTGTGGCCTTGTTCAGGTCCAGTGTTGTCACCTTTTTGCTCTGATACCATATGTAATGTACCTCAAAATTTATATATAAAAAAAATCCTTTATTTAATTACTCTTTTTATTGGGTACTTTGAGTTGATACTGTGTCATTAAAGTTCAGTCAGTCGTCAACCATAGTGTACACCAATCCTTTGTCTTTACGACTCTAACCGATATTTTTCATATTTGTACTGATTTATATAAGAAATCATAGGTACATAGTTAGGGATACCTTGTTTGTTATTTACACCCTGGTACCACCCACCGTATCATTTCCAAACCCTCTTTAAGAGTTAAGGGGTATAACTACTTAGAACCAACTAATCCCTAAAAGAAAGGTCATAGATGTGAGGTCTTATGATAAATGACCTTGTATACATGTTAATACAAGGTCTATGTGAAAAGGTTATCACCATTCGGCATAATTTTAAAACAAACCCCTTTGGGGTAAAATCGAACACTACACTATACAAAAGAAAGAGTGTGAGTGGCTAAACTTCGGGTAGGATATGGCTAACGTAAAGGTAGTTGAGATTCGGCGCATAACTGGTGTAACTAGGTGATAAAAGGTTTAACCCTATGTAGGCCATTCGATTTTCTTTCCATAAATTCTCTAAGCAACACAACCGGTTGGAATCCCCCTCGCCTTAAAGACCTGTCTGCAACATTTATGGTGCTTTGATGTTAAGTCAAATCGATACAGTGTTCGACCGACATGCCTAATGAAATTTTGCCACTTACCATTGTTCACATTTCCAGGTACGATCCCACTCATCCTCCATTACTCCATGCGAAGTCTATCCCATAGGTCTCACTTCATTCTGGTCTTGGCTTGGTGAATGGGAAGGAAAGCTCTCGATTAAACTCTGTTTTAGTTTTCTGTCTTAGCAATGTGGTTATGCCTTTGTGAAATCGGACCTTGCTCTAAGTTGGAGAGTTCTTGGCAGCCGACTCCTCGACAGACCACCCTGTAAGCCGGTAAGTCAACTTGGCTATCATTTGCATTCGGGTTCTTTTTGTCTCATCCAGTAATTCTCGGTAACTACAGTATACAAGCATATCATTTTCTTGTTTTATATCCGTGTTTAAAAATATAGTAAAAGCGAAACGGGTTTAGGGTTCTCGTAGTTAATCCCCTCCCTGTAATGGCTTTCCTGTCGAGCCGAGCCATATTTCTCTATGGAAGGTCTTATCCCGATGTCTGTGCATCCGAGATATTTTATTTATTTGTTTCTTAACTGAAAAATATGTATTCGGTGTGTTTTCCTTCGTCGGTTAATACCTAGTTGACTGTGTATGCATTTGGATTTCCTGTGTGTAAAAGACCTCTCGGTATAGTGTGGAACTAAACAAAGGTCCTGTGTTTAAACCTTAAATTCACTGGTATTACTATGTCAATAATAGGGGTTGTCCTATAGTCCAGAGGTTGTTTAATCTTTTCTATTTATAATTAAACTGTTACAATGGATTTATGTTTACTATCGCTTTATGCTCATTATATGCATGTTATCCCTGTACATGATTTTATTTGGGTTAAAAGCTGGTATTTGTCACTAATGATGGGCCCCTTTTCTATGCGAGGGTACCCATCAGGGAGGCACGAGATCCTCTTCCCTCCTCGGTATGGGAGCACATGGGTTGAGTGCAAATGGAAAAGGTTAAAGAAACTGTTATTACAGTTAAGTTTTTCCTTATTTCGTTATGTTCCTTTAAAGGTTGTGTTATTGTTTATCAGATTCACTTTCTTATTGTTTTGCCTTGTTTCATGCAGAGTGTGCTCACAGCGTGGAAGGGGAACTCCCTCTTCACTCTTCCAAGAGGTACTCGGGTTCCAACTACGAATAACCCTCTGTCTAAGTTATTATTGGCACCGTTGATCGAGGCTACGACTCAATCTTAATGTTGTGAAGATCTTTCATTTCTCAGTTCTGTGTTAGTTGTTTGAAGGGTACACCTGAATTTTGTATTAAAGACTGGTACAACGGGAGTGTGCCAAGCTTGCACTTGATTGGATTCATTGTATCCATAACGCCATTTCTTTAAATGATTAAGAACAATGTATTGGGTTTTTAGTTGTTGTAGATATATGGTAGCAACAGGATACATAATTGATGTTTCTGTGTTTAACATTCTCTTCTAAATTTTTCCGATAGTTTGGTTTGGTCAAACAGAGTTGAAATTCGTTTCTTGATTTGTTCTAGCTAATTTCCCTAAATTAATGTTCAATTTCATTCTTGATTGTTCTAGTTAATTTCCCAGAATTAATGCTGAATTTCATTTCTTGATCTATTCTAGTTAATTTCCCAGAATTAATGTTTGAATTTCATCTCTGAAATTTCCCAGAATTAATTACACAGTCGTCTCAAAATTATTTAACATTGTATATTAATGCACCTACAGCTAGCACATAAATACTGTGGTTAAGGGAGGTTCTCTCCCACTAGTACTGTGCGCTTGTATTAAAAAATCCTCCGAGTTTTGTTGAAGTTTGGGTACTTAGTTCTGTTATACAAACGATAGGGAAAAGGTAGGAAATGAGCCTAAACCTTGCTTTCCCCACTCATGACTCGTACATATCATAACCCTAACTTGTCATGGATTACACATTGCACTGTATATGCGCTATGTAATTTATATTTTTAATTTTTCTCCTATTCCAGCCATTAATCTAGCATTTGGTTGATCCTATACCAGAATTAAGTTGGTTTGATCTAGCGTCGAGACTACTAACCATACCATAGTATCCATGTTTCAACGCTCGGTATTGGGGTTTGTGGATTTGCTAGATTAATTTCTTGTGAGTATGTTCACACACACATAAAAGTATATTACATGACTCTATTTATAGTTGGTTTTGCCTCAGCATTAATGTATCGTTTATAAATATTATCCATCATATAATATGTCTCTGTTCATATTATACCTATACAGGTTTGCAAGTATGTCGACTATAATCTCAATATTGTAGGATATTTTTGCCTATAGTTTGAACTTATATACTTATTAGTGAAGGTTCACTGTATACTAGTTATCTACAGAAAAATAATTTCACCATAGGGAAATGGCACGCTTGGCTACCAATTACACTAAATAGGAAATAAATTTCCTTTTTTTCAACAGATTTAAAATTAGGAAGGTAGTTGTAGACTATAGTCATCGAACAAACTTTGTCTATGTTTTTAGATGCATGCTAACTTGAAGGATTTCACCAAATCCGTAAAAAAACACTCCATAGAGACAGAGATATTGAAATTCAATACGAAAATAACACACAACAATTATATGATTATTTAAAACAGAGAACTAGGAACTACTTCACTATAGATTTAACATGTTCGGTACCATAGATATAAACACGTTTGAACAGGTAGGGTTTAGAGTAGGATATCTGAACTAAACTCGTGGAAAAACAAAGGGAACAACCACGTTCCTCCCAACCATAGAACAGAGTAGCCAAGATCACTTGCATGGCTCACCCCGTAGCCTGACCATGAGTCCATGAGGGCAAACTTGGAAACCTCTCTTCTGCAATATTCTTTGAACCAGTAGTTTCCCCTTGCGTTACACTCATTCACTGTTCATAACAGCAAGGAAAAATCAATAGTTTTCCTCTCCAACATACTTGGCAGCGTCTTGCCTCCTCACAAATGCTTATTTATCCATTTTCCTAGGTCTTTTCCTTCCTTTGGGAATTTTCGCAGCTTTCTAAATCCTTGATTTTCAGGGGCTGCCAGTGGCCAATTCCCTGATTTGCCACTTGTAAAAATCAGCCTAGAGGTAGTTCCAACAGGTTCCCTTCTCATGGAGTCATGGTTAGCTAAAATTTAACATGGTTGTCCCCTTTGTCTCCTGCAATCAATATAAAATATTATGTTTTTCATACAAGTGTCATAGTCCAATATCTAGTTGGGACAAATCAGATCTCTGTCCAACAGTCAAAATCATTTATTACAATTATAAAATCTGAAATTCAGAATTGCCATAAATGGCAATTTTTTTTCCAATTTCGAATTTACTAAAAATGGAAATAAATTTCCAGCAATTTAAATTCAAAAAATATTTTTATTTTCTTTATTTTTTTGGGTATGTCACATCCTTTCCCCCTTAAATAAAACATTTTCCTCAGTGTTTGTTCCTTTCCTGGAACAGGATTGGATGAGATTTCCGTAAATCTCCTTCCAACTCCCAAGTGGCCTCCTCAGGGCTAAAGTGCTTCCATTTCACCTTTACCTGAGCGACGAATCTGTTCTGAAGTGTTATTTCTCTCTTGTCCAGAATGCGCAAGGGTTACAATGGGAACTCGCCTTCGGGTTCCACCTGCACCAAGTTCCAATCAATCATATGAGTAGGGTCATGATACTGACAAGAGGACTTTACAGGAATAAGGTGTGCATATTGGCTAAGGAAACCAATATTTCTACTTTTAAAGCTTTAAAAGTAGACTTTATGGGAGCCCGCGGCCACAAAATTGGTGAAGGAAACCAAAGGGCTCGTTCGGACTCGTAGTGCATATTTCATAATTCATGTGGAACACGAATTGTGTGTTGAACATATCAATATGTGTAGAAACCAGAGAAAACTAAATATGTACCTTTATAAAGTATGGACATGAGATTTTACAGAGTATGTACGGATATCACATTCCATACTTGCCCACTAGTCTGGGCTTGAGGACTCAAAAAATATGTCTCTATTGTTTTGTATCCTACAAATAGCACACAGACTTCCACGAAATACAAATTGGCAAGCGGCTTTGCGGGGTGGCTGAGATTTTATAGAGTATGTACACTTTTGTGGATCGAAGGTTCTCAGTCTTCCAGGGTAAAAAATGACCCTCTATTGTTCCATTCCCTAAAAATAACATCCACAAATCGGTGATATACAAATTGAAAAGCGAATTTGTTGACCAATACATACAAAATATGCATAGATCCCTTATTCCATACTTAGCCAGTTACTTCGATCACGGACTTGCGAGTTGGCGAGCTGTAAATTGGGCCTCTAATTTTCTGTGTGCTATAAAAACCATCCATAGTTGGGAAATATAGAATCTGACAAGAGGACTTGCAGGCTCGTTGGCTTAGCTTAATACTTATGTTTGATGGCGGACCTGTGGGTTCATGCGATCTAAGTGCAAAATGAGAAAATAAAAAAACAAAACTAAAAACAAGTTCAACAAATACAGACGAAGTAAATGGAAAACTATTTAGTATGGAACATGGACAGAGTTTGATAACGCGTAGAGGGGAACCCATGACCAAAAAATTGGATAAGGAAACCAAAGGGTCGGTGTGACTCGAAGTGCATGTTTCATAATTCATGTGGAACACGAACTGTGTGGTGACCAAATCAGTATGTCTAGAAACCAGGAAAAACTAAATATGTATATTTATAAAGTATGGACATGAGATTTTATAGAGAATGTATGGATATTGCATTCCATACTTGGCCACTTTATGGATCCTGGTTTCTCGGGCTGCCCAGCTCAAAAAATAGGTCTCTTTTGTTTTCTGTCCTACAAATAGCACACAGACTTCCGCGAAATACAAATTGACAAGTGGACTTGCGGGGTGGCTGAGATTTTATAGAGTATGTACACCTTTTGGCATCGTGAGTTCTCCATCTGTTGGGGTAAAAAATGGGTCTCTCTTCTTTTGTTCCCTAAGAATAACATCCACAACTCGGTGATATACAAATTTACAAGCGGATTTGTCGACCAATACATACAAAATATGCATAGATGCCTCATTCCATACTTAGCCAGTGAGTTGGAGCACGCACTTGCAGGCTGACGGGCTATAAATTGGGCGTCTAATGTTATGTGTCTTGCAAACAACATCCATAGTTGGGCGATATAGAAACTAACAATCGGACTTACAGGCTCGTTGGTTCATCATAGTATTTATGTTGGATGGAGGACCTGTGGGTTGGCAGGCTATAGGTGCAAAACGAGAAAATAAAAAAGCACAGCTGAAAACAAGTTCGACAAATACAAAGAGAGTAAATGGAAAACTTTTTAGTATAAAACATTGAGAGGAAAAAAGTGCACCTTTGCATGGATTCGTCTACATATCTGGTTAGGAGTTCTTTGCAGCATGCAATTATCTTGTTTGTTTCTATGAACAAAAGCACAAATCTAAAAGAATATGAACATAACTTAACATGTAAAGGAAAAAGGCAAGTACTATGTACAAATACTAAAAAAGGTAGAATAAGCTGAATAGAGAAACAAACAGTTTTTAGAAAGATGTACCCTTTTTTTTTCATAATGTATATTGAATAGTATGTGTAGAATTCACGGAAAACCAAGAATCTCAATAATTGTTTTGATTTTTTTTAATTTTTTTTTTCAACAAACTATACAATCATGCTTTGAAACATAGAAATATCACTTTGCAATATGTTTGATGTATATCTCATAATTCAAGTGCAATACCAATTATATCGTGATTAGACCAATATGTGTCTAAGATAAATATAATGTATTGAGGAATGGGCACATTCGACAAGACATGGCCAATACGTGCATTTTTCACATGGCTTGTGTTGTTCAAAAGAAATCGGAGACTGTATTTGCACATGTAGTTTTCCAATTATTTTGTTCTGTCATTATTTTGTAGCATGTCAATATTGAAGTCTCGTACAAGTACAATGGGTCCGTTCAGATGGAAATGGGCCAATGCATTAGAAATAACATCTACTATGTTGGAGAATGTTGCATGGGGAGCAACATATAGATTCAAAATTGTAACTTATGTTCCATGGAAGAAAAATTTTGCAAGAACAACTTCAACATTATTTTCTTCGATATGGATATGGTCCAAAATTGGTACATGTTTTTTCACCAGTATCATCACCCCATGTCTAATGTAACTTGATATGCAATTGTGATTTGAGAATTGTTCGTTTTGTATGCATAATGCCATGTGTGATTCCTGCAAATACAAAATATCAGATTGCATTGTATCATAGTCATTCAATATATCATCCATATGTGCATTTAAGATGCATGTGCTAAGTGACAGAATTGATACAGATGAATTTGTTTGTATGAATTGGTAATCATAGTGTAGTTTCTATTTTGTGATGGTCCTCAGTCGTTCCATTTCAATATCAACTTTTTGTTTCACTTTGAAGTTATATTTTGTGAGATGACTTAGTAAATAGAAGGAGTCTATGCTTCTGACATGGGACAGTGCTGTGTATTCTGTCTGCACCATTGACCAAGCCATCCTGTGAATCATAGTTACAATCATATATTTCAACCAACATTTCTAATTTGAGGACAAGATGAGAAGGTAAAGTGATTGTATGTTCATGGCGTGGCACATTTCCATGGTTGTCTTCTGCCAGGTCAATTGAGTTGATGATGATATCATCGCCAGGCATGGACGATAGCATGTGGCTGTTATGCATTGAAACATCCTTATTTATGTAAAACAGGTAAGGGAATGTAGGGTCTGTTGGTGCAGGCCGCAAGGACCTGTAATTGATATATGTTAAGTCATCATATGTTTGGTTGTTTTTGCGCATTCTATTCAGAATTGCAATGAATGTTTCAGCTGTCTACATCATTTAATATTGTCTTTCCAAAATTCATGAGTCACTATTTCCATGTTAATGGTAGGTTGTTCAAATATCAAAGAATCTTGGATGGGTTGTGCCTAGTAAAGATCCCCACATAAGATCATGTCAATGTTTCCAAAGTATTTCATGTGCACATGTTTTATTCTTCTTAGTTGGTTTTCAATGGAATACAAGAACTGACTACCAATCAAATATGATTCATCTATAGAGACAAGCTCGAGTTCCTCATAAATATTAGACAATGTATCCAACATTTCCTTGCTAAGTGGAAGAAACTGTGACTTGTTAAAAGGCATAAAAAATGTAGAGTGGACCGTTGTTCCACCTGCATTATATGTATATTTTCCTGTGTATGCAACTATTATACCCTTTGGTTTCATGGGATTAGATGAATTGTTTGAATTCGTACAATCATTCAGAACAGTTTTTTCGCTGTGAATGTTTTCCCTATTCCTGCTTCGCCTATAAGGAACAAGTGCACAAGACTGTCCATGTTCAAGCATTTTTTAAGAGCAACCTCCTTTAGAATTTGTTTTTGTTCACGATTCAAGAAACGTCTTATTTTGTGGTATTCATTATTTTCAATTAGGAAAGGATGTTTTGTGACTTGAAAACCAATATTGATATGTTTTTCACTTCCACTTGCTAGAGGACAAGGCAAATCTGCTTGCAAATCATTGGACTCGGAAGGACTCCCGACTGTTTTTCGGTTTGTGAATGTCTTATCATGGTTGTTAGGGTTTTCTAGGTCATTAACTACAACTTCTAGATCACCCCATGTTGGATTAAACATTGTAGGTAAATCTATCTTCATTGATGTGCACTATAGTCTCAGACACAAAATATGCAGCCTCCCATGTAGGCAAGTTATGTTTTAATGTCTCCTCGTCTTCATGGAATGGAACATACAACAACATTTTTTCTCTACAGTAGTGTTCGTAGTCACAATGTTTATTGTATTTGACAAACCGTATGACAGAGGATTTTTTTCTTTTTGATATGGGTGCACCATTTTTTTTGTAATGCGATACAAATTCCGCTAAGCATATATGCCTAATATTATATGGACACTGGAGGTAATAATCAACAATAGAGCAACATAGAACGTCTTATGAATTTTCATGCTCTTGTTGTAGAAAAACCAGTGGTTTAAGGACAAATGTGCGTTTTTCAAGTGGAGGTGTGTTTATTAAGACACATTTTCTTGAACTACAAGGGAGGGGCAGGGAGAGTGAAATGTGAACTGCTTGCTGAGCAGAGATTTGTTGAAGATTAAGCAATGTATTTCCAAGTGCGCATATCATTTGTATCACATCGATATGATTTATTTAATGTTCTTTGCATATTCTTTTGAACGCACTTGTCATAGATTTGTCAACCTTTTTCATATACGAAGTACAGTAAGATGCTGCAACATATGCATTGAGCACGTATTGCACATATGTATTTTCTTTCCACATAACTGGCATGTCCTTGGAGAAACTGTTGTTCCTGTTAAATATATTGTACCCTCAACAGTATAACCGTACACTGCCAGCTGTACTGGACAGTTGTACTTTCTATTTCTGTCTTGCTTTGAGCATATATAAGCTCAGCTATTTCCTATTGTGAGTAGGACTTCTGAATCTCTTCAGTTCTATTCTGTACTTCTTTATACATTTGAATATACTATTTTTTCTCTCTGCATTTCTCTGTCCTTCACAATTTATCCTGGTATCAGA
>SNQJ01S0101335.1:31220-43649 GCA_010110895.2 Picea sitchensis
AGGGACATACACATCTAATAGGAGTAAATGATCATACATGACCGTATGAACTTTACACATCCATTCTAGCTACTTTGACATTAGACATTAGTATCCATAAGTGAATTAAGGTGTTGAACTAATTACTTGTTCCATCATGTTCAATTGACCTATGATCTTGTCTAATTCACAATTGAATTTAAATATATCACTCTAATGTCACAAAATTTGGAAAATTAATGCTTCAAAATGTTATTTCAAAGTTACCAAGTAGCTTATAAACAAAATAACAACTCAAAGTCATCCTCTTGAAGAAATTATGAAATCCAAAATTTCAGTAACTAGAGAATTGGGTGCTTATTTTGACTCTAGCATTGAATGAATCTACTTAGATATTGTGATGAACAAGTTTCATAGTATCCTAGGATGAAGAGAAAATAATTAAATTACCACTAGAAGGGATGGCTATAGAAGCTTCCTCTAAATAGTAGTAAGAGTTGAATACTTGATTCTTCAAGGTTATTTCCTCTTCCAATTGATGGTCATTGACATTTGGAGAAAACATATTGATTATTGAAAATTGGAGACATAGACTCTCCCCAATAGAAGTATGATGTCAAAAGGTTGATTTTCACTGTGAAATCCTATTGCAGATGGGTTAATATGAATAAGAAAAGATATCTATAAGAATTTTCTTTCATTTTGTAGAGAATGGTTCAGTTAGGTAATGATAGTTGGATCTAGAATTTCAATTTCCATTACAATATATTTTCCAGTGGAAAAATTTGTCTTCCATGCAAACGGTCGCTTGAAAATGGAAAATTGTTTGCAACCCCTAACCAAATAAGATGTAACGCAGCACTACCAGATGTAAGTGTGCTTATGGAACTTGAGGAGAGACTTGTCTCTCTCTCAATTTCATTTTCTAAAATCAGGCCTTGGGGATATAAATGACCCCAAATGGGATTAACAGGATCGATTATTAATGTGCCCGTTCAACTATCCTTGCCACAATTCATTAACAATACAATGAAAATTTTTGTGGCTCTGAAAAGACACTTGCGATACAAAAAATCCTATCACAGAGGCAAAGTCCGTGTGCATGTTGTTATGAAAGAATTAAAGGAATTATGTTTGAGAGCCCTGTATAAAACACATAAAATTTGTATAAATGACCACCGGAACAATGTTCTTGCAAAAGAGGATGGAAACTTTGTAGACACTTTCGAAAATCCTACTGAATTTGATACTAGTGATGAATCAGAGAATGAAACGCCTATTTAGACATTGGTGCATGGATTCACTGATTCACAGTGCATTCATGATTTGCAAGACAAGATTGTTGAAATTGCACCTGCTGAGTGGTAGCATCCACTTGGAATATTCAAGGACAAATTAGTTGAGGAAATGAACTTCCCAACACTCTTCTATGGAGATTCATGTGCCAGTGATAACACAGAACGATTCAATTATCATAAAATAGTCCGATGGGAGATGCTACATTCAAGAGGTTGCTTCTCCTGACACATAAAAAAATTGTTTTTCAATACAATGTGCATAATAATAGAGAAAGTTCTCTCCTGGACGTGTGTTCGAATAAGAAAAGACCAGTTACAAGGAAGAAAGTTCTTGGCCAAGGATGTGAAGTACAAAGTAAACTTGCAAAAAATTCTAAAATCTGATATTGGGTACATAGATTTCAAAAACATTTTCACCTTCCCTGACTATTTGCAACAAAAAAAAAATTGCAATGATCCGGAAATTGGGCCCGCCAACATTTTTCATCACATTTAGAAGTGCAGAGCATTGCTAGGATCCGTTGGTAGCTACCGTATCTAACCTGCATAGAAAGAGGAAACGTGAAAAAGAAACTACTGCCCTAGAAAATAATGACATTGACTACCTCATAAGAAAAGACCCACTAACAAGTACTCACTTCTATAGACATAGAATAAATGCTTTGAGACAATTGATATGCCATGATGAAACATTTTTTGGAAAAATATCGGACTACTTTTTTGTAACTGAGTTTCAGAATAGGGGAAATGAGCATGACCACACACTATTATGGATAGAGGGTGCACCAGTTTATGGAGCTGATAGCAATTCAGAAATTGAACAATTTGTGGATAAATACATAACATGCAACAAAGATCATTTGGATCTAGCACTCAACAAATTCCATAGACATTACCATACAAGAAGTTGTAGAAAGCAAGAAAACTCGCAATGGAGACACAAGTTTCATGTGCCACCAATGAGAGCTACAAGAATCATAGAGCCACTTAGTTTAGAGGAAAATTATGTTCTTGAGAAATCTAAATCGTTGTTTACATTTCTAGAATAAGGACAATTTGATGAGCTGATGAGCTTCGATGCCTTCTTGACAGAGGTAAATATATCATAGGATGAGTACATCCAAGCCATACAATGTATGCTTAGGCAACCAATAGTTTTCCTTAAACGAAAGCTTTCCCATATTTGGAACAACAGTTTATCCAAGGACATGCCAGTTATGTGGAAAGAAAATACATATGCGCAGTACGTGCTCAATGCATATGTTGCAGCATCTTACTGTACTTCATATATGAAAAAGGTTGACAAATCTATGTCAAGTGCGTTCAGAAGAATATGCAAAGAACATGAAATAAATCATATTGATGCGATACAAATGATATCCGCACTTGGAAATACATTGCTTAATCTTCAACAAATGTCTTCTCAGCAAGCAGTTCACATTTCACATTCCCTGCCCCTCACTTGTAGTTCAAGAAAATGTGTCTTCATAAACACACCTCCACTTGAAAAACGCACATTTGTCCTTAAACCAATGGTTTTTCTACAATAAGAGCCTGACAATTCATAAGACGTTCTATGTTTCTCTATTGTTGATTATTACCTCCAGTGTCCATATAATATTAGGCATATATGCTTAGCAGAATTTGTATCGCATTACAAAAAAAATGGTGCACCCATATCAAAAATAAAAAAAACCTCTATCATATGGTTTGTCAAATACAATAAACATTGTGACTACGAACACTACTGTAGAGAAAAAATGTTGTTGTATGTTCCGTTCCATGAAGACGAAGAGACATTAAAACATAACTTGCGTACATGGGAGGCTGCATATGTTGCGTCTGAGACTATAGTGCACATCAATGAAGCTAGATTTACCTACAATGTTAATCCAACATGGGGTGATCTAGAAGTTGTATTTAATGACCTAGAAAACCCTAACAACCATGATCAGACATTCACAAACCGAAAAACAACCGGGACTCTTTCTGAGTCCAATGATTTGCAAGCGGATTTTCCTTGTCCTCTAGCAGGTGGAAGTGAAAAACATATCAATATTGGTTTTCAAGTCACAAAACATCCTTTCCTAATTAAAAATAATGAATACCACAAAATAAGACGTTTCTTGAATCATGAACAAAAAAAAATTCTAAAGGAGGTTGCTCTTAAAAAACGCTTGAACATGGATAGTCCTGTTCACTTGTTCCTTACAGGCGGAGCAGGAATAGGGAAGACATTCACAGTGAAAGAACTATTATGAATGATTGTACGAATTCAAACAATTTGTCTAATCCCATGAAACCAAAGGGTCTAATAGTTTCATACACAAGAAAATATGCATATAATGCAGGTGGAACAACGGTCCACTCTACATTTTTTATGCCTTTTAACAAGTCACAATTTCTTCCACTTAGCAAGGAAATGTTGGATACATTGTCTAAGATTTATGAGGAACTCCATCTTGTCTTTATAGATGAATCATATTTGATTGGTAGTCAGTTCTTGTATTCCATTAAAAACCAACTAAGAAGCATAAAACATGTGCACATGAAATACTTTGGAAACATTGACATGATCTTATGTGGGGATCTTTACTAGGCACAACCCATCCAAGATTCTTTGATATTTGAACAACCTACCATTAACATGGAAATAATGACTCATGACTTTTGGAAAGACAATATTAAATGCTTTGAGTTGCATACTACAATGTTGTAGACAGATGAAACATTCATTGCAATTCTGAATAGAATGCGCAAAAACAACCAAACATATGATGACTTAACATATACCAATTCCAGGTCCTTGCGGCCTGCACCAATGGACCCTACATTCCCTTACCTATTTTACATAAATAAGGATGTTTTAGTGCATAACAACCACATGCTATCGGCCATGCCTGGCGATGATATCATCATCAACTCAATTGACCTAGCAGAAAACAACCATGGAAATGTGCCACGTCATGAACATACAATCACTTTACCTTCTCATATTGTCCTCAAATTAGAAATGTTGGTTGAAATATATGCTTGTAACTATGATTCACAGGATGGCTTTGTCAATGGTGCAGACGGAATATACAGCACTGTCCCATGTCAGAAGCATAGACTCCTTGTATTTACTAAGTCATCTCACAAAATATAACTTCAAAGTGAAACAAAGAGTTGATATTGAAATGGAACGACTGAGGACCATCACAAAATAGAAACTACACTATGATTACCAATTCATACAAACAAATTCATCTGTATCGATTATGTCACTTAGCACACGCAGCTTAAATGCACATATGGATGATATATTGAATGACTATGATACAATGCAATCTGATATTTTGTATTTGCAGGAAGCACACATGGCATTATGCATACAAAACGAACAATTCTCAAATCACAATTGCATATCAAGTTACATTAGACATGGGGTGATGATACTGGTGAAAAAACATGTACCAATTTTGGACCATATCCATATCGAAGAAAATAATGTTGAAGTTATGCTTACAAAAATTTTCTTCCATGGAACATAAGTTACAATTTTGAATCTATATGTTGCTCCCCATGTAAAATTTTCCAACATAGTAGATGATATTTCTAATGCATTGGCCCATTTCCATCTGAACGGACCAATTGTGTTTGTACGAGACTTCAATATTGACATGCTACAAAATAATGACAGAACAAAATAATTGGAAAACTACATGTGCAAATACAATCTCCGATTTCTTTTGAACAACACAAGCCATGTGAAAAATGCACTTATTGACCATGTCTTGTCGAATGTGCCCATTCCTCAATACATTATATTTATCTTAGACACATATTGGTCTGATCACGATATAATTGGTATTGCACTTGAATTATGAGATATACATCAAAGATATTGCAAAGTGATATTTCTATGTTTCAAAGCATATTTGTATAGTTTGTTGAAAAAAAAAAAAAAAAAAATCAAAACAATTATCGAGATTCTTGGTTTTCCGTGAATTCTACACATACTGTTCAATATACATTATGAAAAAAAAATAAGGGTACATCTTTCTAAAAACTATTTGTTTCTCTATTCAGCTTATTCTACTTTTTTTAGTATGTTTACATAGTACTTGCCTTTTTCCTTTACATGCTAAGTTATGTTCATATTCTTTTTGATTTGTGCTTTTGTTCATAGAAACAAACAAGATAACTGCATGCTGCAAAGAACTCCTAACCAGATATGTAGACGAATCCATGCAAAGGTGCACTTTTTTCCTCTCAATGTTTTATACTAAAAAATTTTCCATTTACTCTCTTTGTATTTGTCGAACTTGTTTTCAGCTGTGCTTTTTTATTTTCTCGTTTTGCGCCTATAGCCTGCCAACCCGCAGGTCCTCCATCCAACATAAATACTATGATGAACCAGTGAGCCTATAAGTCCGATTGTCAGTTTCTATATCGCCTAACTATGGATGTTGTTTGCAGAGCACAGAAAATTAGACGCCCAATTTATAGCCCGTCAGCCTGCAAGTGTGTGCTCCAACTCACTGGCTAAGTATGGAATGAGGCATCTATGCATATTTTGTATGTATTGGTCCACAAATCTATTTGTAAATTTGTATATCACTGATTTGTGGATGTTATTCTTAGGGAACAAAAGAAGAGAGACCCATTTTTTACCCCGACAGATGGAGAACTCACGATGCCAAAAGGTGTACATACTCTATAAAATCTCAGCCACCCCGCAAGTCCACTTGTCAATTTGTATTTCATGGAAGTCTTTGTGCTATTTGTAGGACACAAAACAATAGAGACCTATTTTTTGAGCTGGCCAGCCCAAGAAACCAGGATCCAGAAAGTGGCCAAGTATGGAATGCAATATTCGTACATGCTCTGTAAAATCTCATGTCCATACTTTATAAATATACATATTTCATTTTTCCTGGTTTCTAGACATACTAATCTGGTCACCACACAGTTCGTGTTCCACATGAATTATGAAACATGCACTCCGAGTCACACCGACCCTTTGGTTTCCTTATCCAATTTTTTGGCCGTGGGTTCCCCTCTACGCGTTATCAAACTCTGTCCATGTTCCATACTAAATAGTTTTCCGTTTACTCCGTCTGTATTTATTGAACTTGTTTTTAGTTGTGTTTTTTTATTTTCTCGTTTTGCGCTTAGATCGCATGAACCCACAAGTCCGCCATCAAACATAAATATTAAGCTGAGCCAACGAGCCTGCAAGTCCTCTTGTCAGTTTCTATATTTCCCAACTATGGATGGTTTTTATAGCACACAGAACATTAGAGGCCCAATTTAAAGCTCGCCAACCCGCAAGTCCGTGATCGAACTAACTGGCTAAGTATGGAATAAGGGATCTATGCATATTTTGTATGTATTGGTCCACAAATTCTCTTTTCAATTTGTATATCGCCGAGTTGTGGATGTTATTTTTAGGGAATGGAACAATAGAGGGTCGTTTTTTACCCTGGAAGACTGAGAACCTTCGATCCACAAAAGTGTACATACTCTATAAAATCTCAGCCACCCCGCAAAGCCGCTTTCCAATTTGTATTTCATGGAATTCTGTGTGCTATTTGTAGGATACAAAACAATAGAGACATATTTTTTGAGTCCGCAAGCCCAAAAAAGTGGGCAAGTATGGAATGCGATATCCATACATACTCTGTAAAATCTCATGTCCATACTTTATAAAGGTATGTATTTAGTTTTCTCTGGTTTCTACACATATTGATATGGTCAACACACAATTCATGTTCCACATGAATTATGAAATATGCACTACGAGTCCAAACGAGCCCTTTGGTTTCCTTAGCCAATTTTGTGGCCGCGGGCTCCCATAAAGTCTACTTTTAAAGATTTAAAAGTAGAAATATTGGTTTCCTTAGCCAATATGCACACTTTATTCCTGTAAAGTCTACTTTTAAAGATATAAACATTGCTGAAATTGTTTGCAGGGCTCAATACCAACTTGAATTTCAGTACAAGTTATCATCCACAAACGGATGGACAGATCGAAAGGACAAACCAGATCGTGGAGGATATTCTCCACATGTATGTGAGAACAAAACCGAACAAGTGGGAAGACTATCTGCACTGGGTAGAATTTTCATATAACAATGGGTACCAAACTTCGGCTAAGTTAAGCCCTTTTGAAATACTGTACGACAAAAAATGTACGATGCCAATCAGCAGGGATAACCCAGATGACAGACTCATGGTCGGACCTGAAATGCTCCAAGAAATGGAGAACATGGTTAGAAAGGTACAACATAACTTGAAGGAAGCACATGACAGACAAAAGAGTTACGTAGACCAGAAAAGACGAGACTTGGAATTTCAAGCAGGAGACCATGTTTATTTGAAAGTCAAAGCCCGAAAAAGTTCATTGAAATTAGGGAAGTGTGCCAAATTGGCACCCAGGTTTTGTGGGCCATTCGAGATACTAGCTCGAATTGGACCTGTAGCATACCAACTTGCACTCCCAGCTAATCTAAGAATTCATAATGTATTTCATGTTTCATTGCTGAAAAAGTATATTCATGACCCTACTCATATGATTGATTGGAACTTGGTGCAGGTGGAACACAAAGGTGAGTTCCCAGTGGAACGCCTGCGCATTCTAGACAAGAGAGAAATAACACTTCAGAAGAAAGTCGTCGCTCAGGTAAAGGTGCAATGGAAGCAATTTAGCCCTGAGGAGGCCATTTGGGAGTTGGAAGGAGATTTACGGAAATCTCATCCAATCCTGTTCCAAGAAAGGAACAAACATTGAGGACAATGTTTTATTTAAGGGGGAAAGGATGTGACATACCCCAAAAAATAAAGAAAATAAAAATATTTTTTGAATTTAAGTTGCTGGAAATTTATTTCCATTTTTAGTAAATTTGAAATTGGAAAAAAAAATTGCCATTTATGGCAATTCTGAATTTCAGATTTTATAATTGTAATAAATGATTTTGACTGTTGGGCAGAGATCTGATTTGTCCCAACTAGATATTGGACTATGACACTTGTATGAAAAACATAATATTTTATATTAATTGCAGGAGACAAAGGGGACAACCATGTTAAAGTTTAGCTAACCATGACTCCATGAGAAGGGAACCTGTTGGAACTACCTCTAGGCTGATTTTTACAAGTGGAAAATCAAGAAATTGGCCATTGGTAGCCCCTGAAAATCAAGGATTTAGAAAGCTGTGAAAATTCCCAAAGGAAGGAAAAGACCTAGGAAAATGGATAAATAAGCATTTGTGAGGAGGCAAAATGCTGCCAAGTATGTTGGAGAGGAAAACTATTGATTTTTCCTTACTGTTATGAATAGTGAATGAGTGTAAGGCAAGGGGAAACTATTGGTTCAAAGAATATTGCGGAAGAGAGGTTTCCAAGTTTGCCCTCATGGACTCATGGTCAGGCTAGGGGGTGAACCGTGCAAGTGATCTTGGCTACTCGGTTCTATGGTTGGAAGGAACGTGGTTGTTCCCTTTGTTTTTCCACGAGTTTAGTTCAGATATGCTACTCTAAACCCTACCTGTTCAAACGTGTTTATATCTATGGTATTGAACATGTTAAATCTATAGTGAAGTAGTTCCTATTTGTCTGTTTTAAATAATCATATAATTGTTGTGTGTTTTTTTGGTACCGAATTTCAATATCTCTGTCTCTGTGGAGTGTTTTGTTATGGATATGGTGAAATCCTTCAAGTTAGCATGCATCAAAAAACATAGACAAAGGTTGTTCTATGACTATAGTCTACAGCTACCTTCCTAATTTTAAATCTGTTGAAAAAAAGGAAATTTATTGCCTGTTTAGTGTAATTGGTAGCCGAGCGTGCCATTTCTTTATGGTGAAATTATTTTTCTGTAGATAACTAGTATACAGTGAACCTTCACTAATAAGTATTCAAGTTCAAACTATAGGCAAAAATATCCAACAATACTGAGATTATATTCGACATACTTGCAAACCTGTATAGGTATAATATGAACAACGACATATTATATGATGGATAATATTTATAAACGATACATTAACGCTGAGGCAAAACCAACTATAAACAGAGTCAAGTAATATACTTTTGGGTACACCAGTCAAGTAATATACTACAAGGACATAGTATCAACTCAAAGTACCCAATAAAAAGAGTAATTAAATAAAGGATTTTTTTTTTATATGTAAATTTTGAGGTACATTACATATGGTATCAAAGAAAAAAGGTGACAACACTGGACTTGAACAAGGCCGCAATAGCTGTTTAGTATAGATATTTTTTCGATTTATGTAAAACTAACAAAAATATGATGGTTACAAACAGAAAGCTATTTTTGTTTTGTTAATTATGGCAGCTCAGGGCGATGCAGAGATCAGGATGGGAGTAAACCCGTAGAAGGGACCCCCTAAAGATCCAAGACAAAACAATGACGAAATTTCACCCACAGAAGTTTTAGAAACAATGAGGAACCTTATTGTTGAATTACGCATTTTCAAAGCGGACAATGAAAAATTGAAAAAAACACAACAGGAACAGCAAGAGATAAATGAAGTCCTGCTACGCAGTATAGTGACCAATAAAATCCCAAAGGATGATAACCATGAGGAAGAAGTCAACAAAAGGGCTTCCAAGAACTTCAGGGAAGAAACAAAAAAAAGGAGATAGTTCCTCAGAAGTAACACCTTCAGCTGAAGGAAAAACTAAATCTGTCAGAAAAAGAAAACAAGTAGACCACCTCGAAGGAGAATTTAAAAATATTAAACCAGCTACCTTTGATGGAGAATCCAAGACAGGAGAGGAAGTTGAAGCATGGCTGTTGGACATCAAAAAATACTTCCAGATCTACAACTATTCCAACAACATGAAGGTCAAAATGGCCATCTACAATCTAAAAGGGAAGGCCAACATTTGGTGGCAGGACCTGAAATTGGCCAAGGGCCTAATGGAAAAATAGTTGGAATGGTTTGACTTTAAGAAGTATTTCAAGAAACAATACCTTTCGGAAAATTACTATGAAAGAAAGACAAAAGAATTCTACAAGTTACGACTTGGATAGATGACAATGGAGGACCTTATAAATAAGTTTTTAGAACTGTTAAGGTTTGTACCGTACATCCGAGAGGATAAAGTAAAAATTCAGCGTTTTCTAAGCTGCCTACCATAGTCCTACAAGGAAAGAATTGAATTTGACAACCCCAAATCCTTGAGTGAAGTATTAAGGAAAGCTCGAATGTTCTACGATCAGTACAAAAAATGGGTAGAGTTTCCCAAAGCATGGAAGGATAAGAAACAAGAGCGAATGAACCAACGAAAGAAGGGGTACCAGCCAGCTCCTCATTAGAATACAACAAAAAAATTTCCAAGAAAGGACTTTCACTCAAACCATCCAAATACGCAAGGCAGTGGTAAACCAGTAAACCTGGGAATGAAGAAGTTTGGAGACAACCCCCTGAGCCATTAAAGTGTTGGGAATGAGGAAAGCCTCATCTAAGGAGGAACTGTCCATGTTTGAGTTCAACAAATAGAACTATTGTTCATAATATGCAGGAAGCCTCAACAGTGGGAGATGTGGGCAAGAGCCTACATCAGATAAATGCAGCCATAGATGGTCGACAAGCTGACCACCAGTCCTCGGTGGTAGAAATTGAAGGTAAAATTAATGACACTCGAATTTCTGTTTTAATTGACCCTGGAGCTACATTAAGTTATATTACACCTAGTGTGGTTGAGTCAAACAAACTTAAGAAATTGAAGCGAGAAAAATCATGGCTTGTACAATTAGTGACTGGTACTAAAAGAAAGGTAGTGGAGTTTGTTCTGGATTTTGAGTTCACCTTAGACGGTCAAAGTATAAAGACTGATCTGAAAATCCTACCACTATCATCTTGTGATATGATTATTGGGAAGGACTGGCTGGAACGACTCAAAGAAATATTAAATTGCTATACAAATATGATTAGCTATAAGGATGATTTCGACACTACCAGGACAGCCCAAGGTATATCGAAACCGGTATCAGTCAGACAAATTGCAGCGATGCAACTAAAGAAATGTATGAGAAAGGGATGTCAAGTGTATGCCATCTAAGTAACGAATCTAGCATTAAAGGGGGATACGGGAAAGTTGGAAGAGTTTGTTGTCCTACGTGATTTCAGAGACATGTTTGTGGATGAGACACTAGAATTACCCCATAGAAGAGAAATAGACTTCTCCATAGATCTATTACCTGGTTCCACTCTTATCTCAAAGGCGCCTTACCGGATGAGTCTACCAGAACTGACAGAATTAAAAATAAAATTACAAGAGTTGTTGGACAAAGAGTATATCAGACCAAGTGTCTCACCTTAGGGAGCACCAGTCCTCTTTGTGAAAAAGAAGGACGGTACTGTAAGATTATGTATTGATTATAGACAACTAAAAAAAATGACTATTAAGAATAAATACCCTTTACCAAGGATAAATGATCTATTCGATCAAGTGGGGGGGCGAAGATCTTTTCAAAATTTGATTTACACTCTGGTTATCATCAAGTTCAGATAAAATACGAGGACATAAACAAAACAACATTTCGGACAAGATATGGACATTACGAGTTTGTAGTCATATCTTTTGGACTCAGTAACAACCCAACCACGTTTATGTGCCTAATGAACAGTATTTTTAGTGAGTACTTGGACAAGTTCGTGGTAGTATTCATCGACGATATCCTAGTCTATTCAAAGACGGAGGAAGAACATGAGGAACACTTAAGAACCATGCTGCAAACGTTAAGGGGGCACAAACTGTATGCCAATTTCAACAAGTGTGACTTCTATCAGGAAAAAATACAATATCTGGGACATCTAATTTCAACAGAGGGCATTGTCGTAGACCCTAAAAAGACAAAAGCCATGATGGGATGGCCAGTACCTAAAGATGTAGCGGATATATGGTCATTCATGGGAATCACTGGATATTACCACTGGTTTATAGAAGGGTTTTCCAAGATAGCCTACCCTATCACATCATTACAAAAGAAAGGAACTAGGTTTAATTGGTCAAAGAAGTGTTAAGACAGCTTCAACAAACTTAAGGAATTATTGACAATGACACCCATATTGAAAGTAGTAGACCCAGATAAAGAGTTCACAATATGAGTTGATGCAAGTAAAGAAGGACTAG
>SNQJ01S0101335.1:61047-71139 GCA_010110895.2 Picea sitchensis
GACTTGGCCAAACTCTGGTATGGTGTTCTCCATCTAGATCAAGAACGTTGGCAATGGTGGCAATGGAGAAAAACTTCCTGTCAAGGGTATATTGCTTGGACCCAATTTGTGGCTGAGCTTTATGAATGCTTTGACACTGACACCAACCATTTGGGTCGTTTGACAAAATTGAAACAATCAGGAATAGTAGAAGAATTCATAGCTTCATTTGAGCGCCTAGCTTTTCGAACAGAGGGCATGGCTGATGCTTTCTTTCAAGAGTGTTTTATCAGTGGCCTCAAGGAGGAGATTTGGGCCCATGTCCTCATGGCTCGACCTGTGAGTTGGGTGGAGGCTACTAAAAAAGCTAAAGAAGCACAAAAAATTGTTTCCTCTCAAAACCGTAAGCCTTCCTTTATCCCTCGCCCTAAAACAGTAAACCCTAATACTCCCTTTGCCCCAATAAAGATCCAAAAATTGACCAGGAATGAAATGGATGAATGCCAACTCAAAGGCCTCTGTTATAATTGTGATGAAAAATATTTCTCGGGCCACAAATGTAAGGAACAAAATCTTTTTATGGCCATCTCTGAGGATATTCCGGAAGATGATGTTGAAACTCCCCTTGTTCCCGAGTCACCAGAAATCACTGACATAAACCCTCCCTCTGACCCTCTCGAAGTGGAACTAATCATTTCCCTCAATGCTCTCACTAGCTTCTCTACCCCCCAAACCCTCAAGTTAATCGGTTACATTAAGCACGGAAAGGTCATCATTCCGGTTGATAGTGGCAGCACCCACAATTTTATTCATCGCTGCATTTCCCAAGAAACACATTGCTACATCCATGCTGTCAAAAATTTCCAAATCATGATTGCCAATGGTGGTTCTATGAAATGTGGCAGGCGCTGTGAAAATGTGCCTCTCCAAATCGGTGACTACCACCTAAAATCCCATATTTTTGCTATTGATATGGGTGGTTGCGACATTGTGTTGGGTGTAGACTGGCTAAGGACTTTGGGTCCCATTCTCATGGATTTTAAGAACTTAAGCATCCAATTCGACCAAGAGGGTCACCAATATAAATTCCAAGGAATCATTGTTGGTTCAGCTGAGGTCATCAGTTTCCATCGAATGGAAAAGATGCTCAAAAAAGGTCATTCTGGTGTCATTTCCCAACTCCATGCCATAAAGGCCACAGAGACACCCCAAGTGCCCCAAGACCTCCAAGCCCTCCTTTCTAAACATCAAACAATATTTTCCACTCACGAAGGACTCCCTCCTTCCTGCGGTGTTCATGATAATTCCATTCCCCTTGTCCGAGGAAGCCTTCCCCCCAATATTCATCCATATTGCCACCCCTTTGCACAAAAAAATGAAATTGAGAAAATGGTCCAGGAACTCCTTACTGCAGGCATCATCTGTCCTAGTACGAGCCCTTACTTGTCTTTGTTCATCATGGTACTAAAGAAAGAAGGTTCTTGGAGAATGCGTCCTAACTTTCGTGCTCTCAACAAACTGACCATCAAAGAACAATTTCCCATTCCTGTCATTGATGACCTCCTAGATGAATTGAGTTGGGCCCAATTCTTTACCAAACTTGATCTTCGCTCGAGCTATCACCAGATACATATGAAAGAGGAAGACATTCCCAACACATCCTTTCAAACTCATGAGGGCCACTATGATTTTTTGGTCATGGCCTTTGTCTTGTGTAACACCCCCTCCACCTTCCAGAGCCTCATGAACCATGTCTTTCACCCTTTTCTCCGTCATTTTGTCTTAATTTTCTTTGATGATATCCTCATCTATAGAAAAACCTGGACAGACCATCTTACTCATGTGGATCAAGTTCTTCGCCTACTCTCTCAGCACCAACTTTTCCTAAAATAGTCTAAATGTGCTTTTGGTGCCTCAGAAGTAGAATACTTGGGTCATCTGGTGGAAAAGGATGGCATCAAGGTGGACCCGAAAAAGATTGAAGCTATGCAAGAGTGGTCGCACCCAAAGACTCTCAAAAGTTTGCATGGATTTTTGGGCCTAACAGGGTATTATCGCAAGTTTGTTAAGAACTACAGAAAGATTGCAACACCTCTCATGGCTCTCCTAAAAAAGAAATCTTTCACTTGGACTCCAACAGCTACTAAAACTTTTCAAACCTTAAAGACGACCATGTGCACCACTCCAATTCTGGCCCTTCTCGATTTCACAAAGACCTTTGTGTTGGAATGTGATGCCTCAAGGAAAGGAATCGACACTGTCCTTATGCAAGAGGGTTGACCTTTGGCCTTCACCAGCAAGCAACTGTCTCAAAGGAATCTGGGCAAACCCATTTATGAAAAGAAAATGTTGGCGATTCTACATCCCGTTGAGCTGTGGCATCCTTATATCTTGGGGAATTGCTTCCAAATTAAGACCAACCATCAAAGCCTCAAATACTTTATGGAACAATGCATTTCCTCCCAAGAGAAAAAAAAATGGGTGACTAAGCTCTTTAGATATGATTATGAGATCATTTACAAGAAGGGCAAAGACAATGTTGTGGTGGATGCACTGTCCCAGAAATATGAAGATGAAGGATCCCTTTTTTCTCTTTCCTTCATTGTACCCGATTGGCTCCAAGCTGTGCACCAGTAATGGCTTCAAGATCCCAAAAGTTCGCATCTGATCTAACAATTGCAGACCAAGGCTCCAGCTCCCCCAGGGTACTTTTGGCTCCAGGATGAGATTCTATACAAAGGCTTCTTGTATTTAAGTAAACAATCCAAGCTCAAATCTACGGTACTTTCTGAGCTTCATGCTACACCCACAATGGGCCACTCAGGGTTCACCAAAACATATGACAGGGTCAAACTTTCTTTTTTCTGGGATGGTATGAAACAGGACATCTGTAAGTTTGTGGCTGAATGTGAGGTATGTCAATGCAACAAGGGAGAAACAGTCAAATCTCCGGGCACCCTCCAACCGCTTCCGATTTTGCCTGCTATTTGGAAGGATATCTTTATGGACTTTATTACAGACTTACCTAAATCGGGGAATAAATCAGTCATAATGGTGGTGGTGGATTGCCTTTCCAAGTATGCTCATTTTTGCGCTCTTCACAACCCATTTACTGCATCCACGGTGGCTCAAATTTTCATGGACCAGGTCTTCAAGCTTCATGGCATGCCACACTCTATTGTTTTTTATCGTGACCCAAATTTCACAAGGTATTTTTGGCAAGAACTATTTAAGATACAAGGAACACAATTGCATCTCAGCTCATCTTATCATCCCCAGACAGATGGTCAAACGGAAGTTGTCAACAAGTGTTTGGAAACATATCTGAGGTCCTCTACCTCTGAAAAATAACACCAGTGGGCTCAATGGTTTCCCCTAGTCGAATGGTGGTACAACACTACATACCATACAACCACTCGCATGACTCCTTTTGAAGCCACCTTCAGTTCTCTCATACTTATCGGGTACCTCGAAGGTCCAGGCGGTTGACCAAACACTTACAGTCCGAGAGGATATTCTTCGTACCCTTAAATAGAACTTGGTCATGGCATAGAGTTGCATGAAGCAGCAAGCAGATCGAGGTCGCTTTGAACATCAATTTGTAGAAGGGGATTAGGTGTTTCTGCGACTGCAACCATATAAGCAAACTTCCCTCAAGGTCGAGCATTGTCAGAAGCTAGCGCCAAAATTTTATGGTCCTTACACAATTCTCAAGCATGTGGGACAAGTCGCATATCAGTTAGCTCTGCCTAGTCAGTCGAAGCTACATTTTGTTTTTCATGTTTCATGCTTGAAGAAGGCGATTGGAACCAAGTGCCAAATTCAAACCAACCTTCCAGAGTTAGTTGAAGAAGGATTCATTTGGCTATAGCCAGAAGCAGTTTTGGACCAACG
Organism: Picea sitchensis; assembly: GCA_010110895.2. Lineage (NCBI taxonomy): Eukaryota > Viridiplantae > Streptophyta > Pinopsida > Pinales > Pinaceae > Picea > Picea sitchensis. Next base: position 64,921 of record SNQJ01S0101335.1, read on the forward strand.
TGAGCATCACCTGCGTCAGAGAACCATCAAGGAAGTGCTAGTACAGTGGAGAGATATGACTCCAGCAGATGCCACTTAGGAACCAGCTACCATTCTGCAGCAGTTTCCACATCTCAAGCCTTGAGGACAAGGCTATTTTTAAGGGGGCGGACATGTTTAGGTCCTAACCCGCACATAGGTAGATCAATGTATTCGGATGTAATAAAGGTAAATATTAATAAGGCCTTTCAATAAAATAGAATAAGGCAGATGTAATAAGACCTAATAGAAGCTTCCACTTCTAGAAGGATCTTCCTCTAGATGCTTCTCTTAATAGACATATTTAGTATAAATAAAGGTCGAGGGTATGAAAACCCTAGCTTGGAGATTATTGTAATAGAGAACTGCTCAACTGGAGGTTGCCCCCTCGAAGAGGCCTGTGAACATTGCTTTCTGAATCAAAGTGCTATTTCAGTTGTTTTTCTCATATTATTTCTATGTTATTGTGGAGATTATGCTGGTTATATTACTGTTATTCTGCCATTTTTAGCATTTTATTTATGTTCTACGTATTTATTATATATGGTATCTTGTAGACTATGACACTTGTATGAAAAACAAAATATTTTATATTGATTGCAGGAGACAAAGGGGACAACCATGTTAAATTTTAGCTCACCATGACTCGATGAGAGGGGATCCTATTGGAACTACCTATTGGAACTACCTCTAGGAATTGGCCACTTGCAGCCCCTGAAAATAGGGATTTAAAAAGATGTGAAAATTCCCAAAGGAGCGAAAGGACGCTGCCAAGTATGTTGCAGAGGAAAACTATTGATTTTTCCTTGCTATTATGAACACTGAATGAGTGTAAGGCAAGGGGAAACTACTGGTTCAAAGAATATTGTGGAAGAGAGGTTTCCAAGTTTTCCCTCATGGACTCATGGTCAGGCTAGGGGGTGAACTGTGCAAGTGATCTTAGCTGCTCGGTTCTATGGTTAGGAGGAACGTGGTTGTTCCCTTTGTTTTTCCGCGAGTTTTGTTCAGATATTCTACTCTAAACCCTACCTGTTCAAACATGTTTATATCTATGGTACTAAACATGTTAAATCTATAGTGAAGTAGTTCCTAGTTGTCTGTTTTAAATAATCATATAATTGTTGTCTATTATTTCCGTACCGAATTTCAATATCTCTGTCTCTATGGAGTGTTTTGTTACGGATATGGTGAAATCCTTCAAGTTAGCATGCATCCAAAAACATAGACAAAGTTTGTTCGATGACTACAGTCTATAGCTACCTTCCTAATTCTAAATATGTTGAACAAAAGAAAATTTATTGCCTGTTCAGTGTAATTGGTAGCCGAGAGTGCCATTTCCCTATGGAGAAATTATTTTTATGTAGATAACTAGTATAAAGTGAACCTTCACTAATAAGTATACAAGTTCAAACTATAGGAAAAAATATCCTACAATACTGAGATTATATTCAACATACTTCCAGACCTGTATAGGTATAATATGAACATAGACATATTATATGATGGATAATATTTATAAACGATACATTAACGCTGAGGCAAAACCAACTATAAACAGAGTCGGGTAATATACTTTTATGTGTGTGTGAACATACTCGCAAGAAATTAATCCAGCAAATCCATAGACCCCAATACCGAGCGTTGAAACATGGATACTATGGTATGGCTAGTAGTCTCGGCGCCAGATCAAACAGACTTAATTCTGGTATAGGATCAACCAAATGCTAGATTAATGCCTAGAATAGGAGCATAAATAAAAATATAAATTACATAGTGCAGATACGGTGCAATGTGTAATCCACGACAAGTTAGGGTTATGATATGTACAAGTCATGAGTGGGGAAAGAAAGGCTCGGGCTCATTTCCTACCTCTGCCCTATCGTTTGTATAACAGAACTAAGTACCCAAACTTCAACAAAACTCGGAGGATTTTTTAATACAAGCGCAAAGTACCAGTGGGAGCGAACCTCCCTTAACCATAGTATTTATGTGCTATTTGTAGGTGCATTAATATACAAGGTTAAATCATTTTGAGATGACTGTGTAATTAATTCTGGGAAATTTCAAAGATGAAATTCAAACACTAATTCTGGGAAATTAACTAGAATAGATCAAGAAATGAAATTCAGAATTAATTCTGGGAAATTAACTAGAGCAATCAAGAACAAAATTCAACATTAATTTAGGGAAATTAGCTAGAACAAATCAAGAAACGAATTTCAACTCTATTTGACCTAACCAAACTATTGGAAAAACTTAGAAGAGAATGTTAAACACATAAACATTATTTCAGTATCCTGTTGCTACCATATATCCACAACAACTAAAAACCCATTACATTGTTCTGAATAATTTAAATAAATGGCATTATGGATACCACGAATCTAATCAAGTGCAAGCTTGGCACACTCCCATTGTACCCGTCTTTAATACAAAATTTGGGTGTACCCTTAAAACAACTAACACAGAACTGAGAAACGAAAGATCTTCACAACATTAAGATCGAGTCGTAGCCTCGAACAACGGTGCCAGTAATAACTTAGACAGAGGGTTATTCGTAGTTGGAACTCGAGTATCTCTTGGAAGAGTGAAGAGGGTGTTCCCCTTCGACAGCGTGAGCACATTCTGCATGAAACAAGGCAAAACAATAAGAAGGTGAATCCGATAAACAATAACACAACCTTTAAAGGAACATAACGAAATAAGGAAAAACTTAACTGTAATAATGGTTTCTTTAACCTTCACCATTTGCGCTCAACCCGTGTGCTCCCAGATGAAGGAGTGAAGAGAAGCTTGTGCCTCCCTGATGGGTACCCTTTCATAGCAAAGGGGCCCATCATTAGTGAAAAATACCAACTTTTAACCCAAAGAAAATCATGTACAGGGATAACATGCGTATAATGATAATAAAGCGATAGTAAACATAAATCCATTATAACAGTTTAATGATAAATAGAAAAGATTAAACCGCCTATGGACTATAGGACAACCCCTATTATCGGCATAGTAATACCAGGGAATGTAAGGTTTAAGCACAGGACCTTTCTTTAGTTCCACACTGTACCGAGAGGTCTTTTACACACAGGAAAGCTAGATACATACACTGTCCACTAGGTATTAACCGACGAAGGAAAACACACCCAATACAGATTTTCCAGTTAAGAAACAAATAAATAGAATATCTCGGATGCACAGACATCGGGATAAGACCTTCCATAGAGAAATATGGCTCAGCTCGACAAAAAAGAAGGTACAGGGAGGGGATTAACTATGAGAACCCTAAACCCTACTGGATCACCCCATTTCCCTTTTACTATATTTTTAAACACCGATATAAAACAAGAATTTGCTCTGCTTGTATACTATAGCTACCGAGAATTACTTGATGAGACAAAAAGAACCCGAATGCAAATGAAAACCAAGTCGACTTACCAGCTTACAGGGTGGTCCGTCAAGGAGTCAGCTACCAAGAACTCTCCCACTTAGAGAAAGGTCTGATTTCACAGAGGCATAACCACGTTGCTAAGACAAAAAACTAAAAGAGAGTTTAATCGGGAGCTTTCCTTCCCATTCACCAAGCGAAGACCAGAATGAAGTGAGAGCTATGAGATAGCCTTCACATGGAGTAATGGAGGATGATTGGGATCATACCTGGCCATGTGAACAATGGTAAGTGCCAGCATTTCATTGGGCACGCCAGTCGAACACTGTATTGATTTGACTAAACATCAGAGCACCATAAATGTTGCAGACATGTCTTTAAGGCGAGGGGGATTTCAACCGGTTGTATTGCTCAGAGAATTTATGGAAAGAAACCTGAATGGCCTACATAGGGTTAAACCATTTATCACCTGGTTACACCAGTTATGCGCTGAATCTCAACTACCTTTACGTTAACCATATCCTACCCGAAGCTTAGCTACTCATTCTCTTTCTTTTGTATAGTGTAGTGTTTGATTTTACCCCAAAGGGGTTTGTTTTAAAAGTATGCCGAATGGTGATAACCTTTTCACATAGACCTTGTATTAACATGTATACAAGGTCATTTATCATAAGACCTCACACCTATGACCTTTGTTTTTAGGGATTAGTTGGTTCGAAGTAGTTATACCCCTTAACTCTTAAAGAGGGTTTGGAAACGATACAGTGGGTGTTACCAGGGTGTAAATAACAAACAAGGTATCCCTAGCTATGTACCTATGATCACTTATATAACTCAGCACCGAAATAGGAAAGGTGACAATATGACAAATATATGTTAGAGTCATAAAGACAAAGGACTAGTGTACATCATGGTTGACGACTGACTGAACTTTAAGGACACAATATCAACTCAAAGTACCCAATAAAAAGAGTAATTAAATAAAGGAATTTTTTTTTTATATGTAAATTTTGAGGTACATTACAAACTTGATAATTTTAAGGCCTTGTCTCTAGAAAATTTTTACAAGATTCTTGAATATCATGAGAAAGACGTGGACAACTAGCTAGTCCGTTATTCGGTGTAGAATGGAGACATTCATAAGTTTATGTGTATTTTTTCTATTGATCTAACCGAATTAGAAAATGAAATTTGTAGCATTAAAATATGGAATGGCATCAACGTCGCCCCCTTGAGAAGCTATATTGAAGAGAACTTGAAGTGGTTCCCCGATGAAATCCAACAGCAAAATGCATCAGCAAGAAAATGGAAAAATTCCTTCTTGGAACATTCCTAGACATCCTTTGTTTATCAGTCCATTTATTCAAGTGGGTCAGCCACAAAAGTCAACAAGAATACGCATCAGCAAGAAAATACCAAAATTACTTATATGTACCGTGCCTGTAAGTATATAGTCATAGTCCTTTCTTTATCAATCTAGTTATTCCACCTTTTCTGAATATAAATCTATAACCAATGAGTGATATCTTCCCATTTCTACTTTCAAGGTGTTACACTCTACTATGTCCCCCTTCTTCTTTACATTCCTATTTCTTGTATATATTTCTCTTATGGTTTGCGGGAGCCCCAATCCCAGACTAAATGAGAAACACATTTAAATTTATAGGAATATGTACGAAAGTATTCTTTTTTTCATATATTCGAAATAAAACTATTCTTTTTTCTCCTCATATATTAATGTGTTCCTACATTATTATCTTCAGCTCTGCTGAATGTGAAGACATTCTGTTTATTTTATTTAAATTCTCTTCCTTTCTGATGCATATTTTTCCCTGTCTGGTCATTTTCAAAATTACGTATGCGGTAAATCACACTCAAATTTCACATATCATATTTCACACACACACACACACACACACACACACACACACATATATATATGTCATAAATTTGTGCTTGCAACTTTATCTTTGCCACCTATCCTTCATAGTGTTTTTCACATAGGCCATTTCAATTCAAATAGTCTGAAGCCCACTTGTCAATTTGTATATTGCGGAACTCTGGGTGTTCTCTGTAGGCCACGAAACAACAGAGGCCCATTTTTCTACCCGCCAACCCCAGAACCCGCGATGCAACAACTACCTAACTAAGGATTCAGGGCTCCGTCGATGTTGTATCAAATCTCATCCCCATAGTTTATAAAAGTACATATTTCGTATGTATAAAAGTAAATATCTTCTTTTTAAAATTACATCTTTGGTATGAATAATTTATGTTGTCTAGGAACCTTTAATTTCATAAATTTCAAATTTCTTCTCTCCAAGAGCCGTTGTTTTAAGGAAATCTAATTTGAGAATGCTAGTTTTTTTGTGCTTTTCTCCACAAAACTATGTAACATGCGTTACTACTATGTTTTTGTGTTTTTTTGTCCGCGAATGTATGTAAAAAAACTACGGGAATGCTAAATTTTTTTGACACGAGGCCCTTAAAATTGAAATAGTGCCCAAGTCCGATTGTCAATTTGTATATCGCGGAACTATCGATGATTTGTTTCAAGACACAGAACAAGAAAAACCCAATTTTCAGCACCACATCCCGAGAACCCGCCCTCCAAAAATTGGCAAAGTATGGTATGAGGGATTCGTGCATGCTCTTTAAAATCTCATCCCCATATTGTATAAAACTACATATTTCGTATGTATAAAAATAAATATCTACTTTGTAAAGTAACATATTTTGTATGTATAAATTATGCATATTTTTCCCCGCCTCGTCATTTTCAAAATTACATATGCGGTAAATCACTCACTCAAATTTCA
>SNQJ01S0101337.1:9949-30876 GCA_010110895.2 Picea sitchensis
GATTGCATTAGACTCCCATAGCATCTCGTTTGTCCTGACTTTTGGTTTGACTCATAGAGGTTGTACGTTCCCCCTGGATTTTGTCAATACCTCACAAGACTGGTTGATTCTCCAAATCTCCCTGGCTAGCCTTAGGGTGGCCCTTATGGCCTCTCATTGGAGAATGATTGTCGATGCTGCCAAATTTAACAGATTATGCCTACAGTCTATTACAGCTTGTGGTTCTTGGAGGATGCAGTGACCCAAGAACAATGTTCATTGGTTATGTGTAGAGTTTGTGATCATTGTGTGTGAAATAGGTCAAGTTGTATGATTGATTGTTGGACACATTCAATATCTAGATTGTTTTCCTAGATAATTGGTGAATACATCGGTAGACCATGTACTTCGACAGATGGAAGTATCTCAATAGGATGATTCAATATCGAGACTATTTTTCGGGGTGGTCAAGAATCGTTGGTCCTACAAATGTGTCATTGATGGTCATAAGAAATTGTATCTTAAATGGATAAAGTGGTAGCTCGAAGATGATGGTTGAGAAAGAGCAAAGTCTATGAGATTTCAGAGTGGGTAGAAGTGTTGATGAAAACAATACTAGACAGATATCGTATGTGTATTTGATTTCAATATTGTTCTTTGTGATGTACGCATTAAGGGAGGGTGTTAGAGTTCATGCTTACTTTATTGGAGATTGGTTTGGATTTGTTAGATCTACTTAATTGTGAGAGATATTCTTCAACTATCAGATCCTATTTATGTGTTTGTGGTTGAGAGATTTCCTCATAAGTTTGTTATGTTGTCGAGGATAACTTCTTGTATAAATATGTGCTTGATTGATTAATAAAAGACATGTAGAATTATTTTGTGCATGTTGGTTTGTTAAGTCGTCACCCTTTCAAGTGCAAGACATACAATGAATATGGCCACTTTGCAAAAGATTATAAGTTAATTTATGGTAATTTAAATTAAGTTGCATGAAACAAATATCATTTCAAGGACATTGTTAATATCATTTGTGTTGTATTTCATTGTTGAAACAGTGTTGCAAGCACCTTGAATGTTTAAAAAATAGTTAATTTCTGGTAACTTGAATTGAATTGCATGAAACAAAGATTTTTTTAGGGACAATGTTAATATTGATTATGTTTCATTAAATTATTCTCGTTATAATTTGATATGATTATCTTTGATTGTATGTTTTGCCATGATAACTTCTATGTTTTTCCATTATTTTGTATTTTTCAAAATAGTTCTATAATTTTATGTTCACTATAAAAGTTGTACTTGCACTTTACCCTTGTTTGGTTAAATTTCAAGACCAAACAAATAAATGGAACATAACCCAATTCGGTGATTTAATAGTTCCAAAATCAAGCTTGATACATAGTACTTTTGGAAAAGTAAAGAAATAAAATATCAGTTTTTTTTTCCACTGAAAATTACTCTTTATATTCATAATAAATATAATAAGTTTTCATACATTTGTCTTTTCGATAATAGAACTATAATAAAAAAATAGAGATCTTTGACATCTACAACATATCTATGCCAAGTGCTCCAAACAAAAAATCCTACTGGCAGAGTCCAATGATAAAGATCTCATAATACATAATCGTCCATGTAAGAAGCAAAAAAATTGTCTCTGAAAACTGGATTAGAATAACTGCAAGTAAAGGGTAGGGCCCTCATTGCCATCCTCCCACTGAGTATAAGCTATTTTTCCTGGCAGATTTGTTAGTGCTTTCTTTGATAAGATGGTTGCTTCCATGTTCTCTTCTCTATAGATATGACCAAATGAGATGTCCCTGAAGGGTGAAATAGTTTCTTTGATCCTTTCTTTCCAACTTTCAAGAGCTACTGCCTATAGAGATGCCCTCTTATTGAGCCAATCTATTACTATCTTGGAGTCCCCTAGAAAAAACAAATCGGAAATGGATAGTCTAAGAGCTAAAGTAAGGGAGGCCCACGCCCCCAGAAGTTATGCCCTGGTGTTAGACCCTTTTCCACAATTGAAAGTCCACAGATAAGATGTATGACTATTTATCATTATCTTGCCTCCTGCCCCTCTAAGTTTGTCGCTTTGTTGCGTTGCTTCATCAAACCAAGCAATAACTTTTCCTATCAGAATAATTACTTGGGAAATGCGCGAAGGTGTAACTTTAGCCTTGATTCCATAAATATTAGCAGCTCCTATAGCTTTGAAAACTACCTTTTGAAAAGAGGGGGAACCTGCATCAAAGATAGTTAAGTTTCTTTCAATCCAAATGTACCGGCTAAGGAGTGTTGACAGCGAAGGGAAAAATGGGTTTGACTTTATCCAGTTTTCATAGCAATCACTCACCGTTGAACCATTCCATCCCCTTGATAAGTTTAGTATGCAAATTACTTTGTTCCAAACAGCAGTGGTGAAAGGGAAGTTCACAAATAAATGCATACTTGTTTCGCTAGAATTTTTGCATAATATACAGATGCTAGGACCCACCCAACCACGTTTTTAGAGATTTTCCCAAATAAAGATCTTGTTTTTTGCCACCAACCAAGTAAACATCTTAATTTTTAATGGGCAATCCCATTTCCAGAGCTTTCGCCTCCATCCCGCTACTTTGATCGTCCATATCTTTGTCGCCACTGCATTATACACGTTTTTTACCAATAGTTGGCATGTGTTGTCACCTCCTGTCCATAGGACTGCATCCGATCGATCCTGAAGATGAATACATGTTCAAATCAAATTTGTTCTAAACTTTTCCCATTCAACTGCCTCTTCTCCCTCAAGCTCCAAGGTGTTGTCGTCCAACCAGTTAGATCATAAATCTCCCAGGGCTTGTTCACAACACGCTTGGTACAGATAATAAATTCTATTGTGATTCAATCTCTCTATGTGCTTAGATGATAACAGTGAATATTTACCCAGGCCTAATATGACATCTCGCTCGATAAAAATTGACTGCCTAGTTTCAGGATTCCAGGGAATCCACTAGAGAACAAGAGGTAATGAATTTAAAAGGTTTTTCCAAGTCTGTGACCCAACAGTCATCTGCGTCGATGCTAATCTTAACCATGTGTGGACCTGTTCATGTGGGAGATACTTGTATTTTGTCACTTTATTCCAAATACCTGGTTTTGGCAATACTCTCCAAAGAGTGTTCGTTGCCAAGGCCCTATAAAAGATATATAGATTTCTCAGGCCCCATCCTCCAAATGATTTTGGCTTCAATACCAAATCCTACCTGCACAAATGATAGCTGCTACTCTACTTCTTGCCAGACCAAAGAAAGGAAAAGACCATATGCCTAATTTTATTTAAAACAGATTGTGGGATATGTGTTAAGGCCAAGTAGTAAACTGGTAAACTTTCCAAGACTGCTTTAACAAGAATATACCTTCCTCCCATAGATAACAGTCTATTACACCAGTGATTGATTTTGCGCTCAAACTTTTCCAAGAGCCAACTCCAATCCTCTACTTTATAGCTTGCTAATTTTAGAAAGTACCCCAAGTAATTGAAGCCCCCCGATAGGTATTTTGAGTCTATATTGTATAGCACTTTTAGCTCTTCCATAGTTACATTCTAGATTCATGTATACAGAAAACTTGATTTTTGAAAATTGATTCTCAAACTCGATACCTTGCAGAAAATATTAAGAATTTTTGAATTTCAATCCATTCAGGCATCTTGGCATTTGTCATGATGATCACATCATCGACAAATAGCAGGTGTAAGATATTTATCAGTCTAGAAAATTTAATCCCAGTCAGAGTGCCTTCTGCTTGTCCCTTTTTCAGCATAATACTAAGACCTTCCAACACGAGAATGAATAAAAAGGGTGATAGAGGACAGCCTTGGCACAGCCCACGCTCGCTCTGGAAGAACTTTGTCGCTTCCCCATTATTAAAAACAGCAAATATAGTAGAAGTTATACATCCCATAACCCAATTTGTAGTGACCACCAAAAAACTACAGTGGAGGAGGATAAGACACAAGAACTCCTAATCGATACAGTCGTAAGCCTTCTTGAGGTCTAGCTTCAAGATAATAGCCTGCAAATATTTTTTCTTAATGCTATGTAGTCACTCCTGTGTTGTACCAGTTGCGTCTAGTATATGTCTGCCTTTGAGGAATCCTAATTGTTCTTCATAAAGCGCACGAGAAAGGATAGGGTGAATCCTCCTTGCTATTATCTTTGAAATGATCTTATAACATAAGTTGCACAGAGCTATAAGACGAAAATCAGAAAACTTGTTGGGGCGGTTAGCTTTGGGAATCAGGGCAATAAAAGTTTAATTTAGTTGTTTTATCACTTCACCTCTAGTTCTCGACTCCTCCACAACATCCAACAAATCTTGGCCAACTAAATCAAAATAATGGAGGTAAAATTCAATTGTCCAACTGTCGGGCCCCGGACTCTTGTCCTTTGTAAAACCCTTTAACACCTCTAGAATCTCCTCCTTAGTGCATGGTTTTTCAAGAGTCGCCACCTCCTCCTCCTTTACCATTCTAGGGAAGAGCCTAATAATATCGATCTGATCACCTAGGGGATTTGAGCCGGAGGCCTAATAAAAGTTTTGAAATAGTTGATAGCATCTTTTTTTATGTCTTCCTTTTGTTGATAGGTCCTCCCCGCCTCATCCTCAATCTCCCACAAATGATTTTTATTCCTGCGATATCTGGCGAAACGATGGAAAAACTTTGTGTTTTTATCACCACTGGATATCCATAGTGCCTGCTTTTCAATCTCCATCTCTCCTCTTCCTCCAAAAGATTTTTTTTACGAGTTTCCTCTAAGACCCTCAATTTTTTCTCATAATATTCACACTGCAGGCCATGCGCCTTCAATCGGATAAGATCATATATTTCACTCTCAAGATTGACCATTTCTTCACGTTCCCTGGTCCGTTTTTATTTTGACCAGATCTTTGTTCGAGATTTCAAACATGTTAACTTCTTGACCAGTCTGCATTGAGCTCCCTCATGTATCTATTGGGAAGTGTCATTCCAAACATCTCTCACCATTTTTTCAAATGAGACCTCTTGTAACCAAGCCAAGTTTAATTGAAATGGATAAGCGGCCTCAGATCTTTCTTCACCCAGCTGTAGACAAATGGGGGTGTGATCTGAAATGTATGGATATTCAACCCAAGTGCGGAGTCTACTAGAAGAAGTGAGAACACTTTATGCTGCGTAAAACCTATCTATCCTTTTTGAAATCCCTTCAGTTCTAGACCTCCCTTTCCTCCAAGTCGGCACCACCGCATCCGGTGTCAAATCCACCAATTTATTTTTTGAAAATAATTGCTTGAAGTAAACCGCCATGGAATCAGCCCAAGCATTATCTCCCCATATCTCCTCGGAATTGGTCATTAAATTCAAATCACCCGCCAAAATCAAGTCTTCAACAACTAAAAGACCCACAATATCAAGTTTATCCCAAAACAATTTACGATCATTGCAGGGGCCATAAGTATTTAGGAGTGCCACATTTCTTCTCATCTATAAACATGTACATGTCAAAAAAATACTGCCAAGACTTAGGACCGGTGCTAAATCCAAGTGGGTAGGATCCTGAGTAACAAGGAGCCCACCTGAGTTTCCTATGGAACTTACAGCACAAATCAGCCACTCAGGCCTGAGCATATACATGAAATTCCTAGCTTTAACCGCATCCACCAAAGTTTCTTATAGAAAAATAACAGAAGGATGAATTTTCTCTAAAATTCTTCTCACGGAGGCAAGTTTTAGGGGTCCTCCCACCCCTCTGATGTTGAAGTATAGAAGGATCATGACTTATCCCAGGCAAGGGATTTCATGCCTCTAAGCACCCCTAGTTCTGATAAAGAAGACTGTAAATTCGAGCTCGATCCTACTGTGGAGGCCTTTTTACGGGCACTTTGCGTTTTGATAGGTGATAATTCCATACCTAAACCTCGTGACCAAGTTGGTTCCATCCCAGGAACAATCCCCACCCCCAATGAAGCAGGAGTATCACCCTTTTTTTTGGTTGGAGGAACAATAGCCTTCCCTAAGTACGTTGGAATAGGGATGGAACCAAAAGTTTCAGTAGATGTCGGGATAAGGGAGGAGAGCATTAGTTCCAGAGAGTGGTCACTTAAGGTTGGTTCAGAACAACCCGTAAGAATATTGGGATCATCCTCTTTAAGAGTGGCAGGCAAAATAGGAGAGCTCGGAGTCAGAGTAGATACAAGGTCCTTCTTGGTCACTGGTCTAGTAGGAGGAATAGGAGGAAACTGATCAGAATCCAAGATCGACGTCCCACCACCTTTTTCCTGGGGACCCGAGTCCATATGAACAAGACTTTCAATAGTGTCACTCTCCCAAGCAGAAAGAGAATCATAAAGCAAGGGACAGAATTTTTTTAGTTTACCGGCGTACGATGAATCCTCAGGGTCGGGGCTTTCTTCATACCTCAACCTCAAAAAATCTCCCAGGTCTGGTGAATCCCGCATCGGCGAATAGCTATCAACCAATGTATCCTCTGAAGGGTCCTCTTATGTGTAAGTACCAACAAACTAAGAACAATCCCTGTGCAAGTGTCTTGTCCTACGGCAAAACGAGCAGCGAAACAGAATACCTAGATAATCTAGTTGTTGAGAAAAAAGGAGGCCCCTCCACTCTATGTCCAAGGTTTCCATCAAACCTGGGTGAATTTCAACTTCTACTAAAACCTTTTCCATCCGCTTGTCTGTCATAGAAAGAGCTTGTTCATCCACTCTCATAAAACGTCCTAAAGAGTTTCCAATTAATTCAAGCATTGATTAGTTCCACAACTGGAGAGGGAGTCCCGGAAGAAGAACCCAGATATGGCGATAGCTAAAGTACTATGTTATCGGATTGAAACTGAGGCGCGATCTCTTGAGCATCATACTACCACCGTCGTGATCCCAAAACTTGTCTAGAATGCAGGTCGAGTCCTTAGGACTCTTAAAAATGAAGTTGAGCCATCCTCTAGGGAGGATAAGAACCTTTGAAGCGTAGCCCAGGACAGTCTCCCAGGTCTCATGCATCCACTCCTCCAACTTCTGGTTACACCTCTCCATATATTCTAACCTGCCAACAAGAGCACAGAGAGCTAAATTGCAGGATTTTGCTAGCCCGACATCCATACCCAACACTAGTCTATGGATTTTCCATTTAGGCTTCCACACCCTTTGTGGTCGTTTGAAAGTGCCCCTCTTATGACTAGTAGAAGCCCCTAAATAGTCAGGATAGGCACCTTTCTGTGGGGTGGTTCCTAGTATTCTCTTATCAAGCTTTCTTCACAAAGGATGTTCACCCACAGGGTCTAACTATAACTTGGAGCCACCAAAGAGTTGAGAACTCAGCTACACTGCTTTCCCAGTAGGATGACAGAAATGTGTGCTAAAGCGTAAGGAGGGCGGTATAATACCCGTAGGTGGGTCCTTTAATGAGCAATTATTGAACGTCCTCTGGTAATAACAGTTGCAGAGTTCATTGGCCGATGCCAGTAACTCTTTATGATCCCAAGGTTCCACGTCCTCCCCTCACAATGGATTCGTGACCTCACTATACATTAAGGAAGTTTCTCAAAACCACCTGTATATTGCCACCTCGGGTCCAGTCTATCAAGGTAGTTATGGTCCATGTCTCATCAGGAGAGTAAAACCTGAGAGACCATAAAAAACAAATGTTGGATAAGACAAAATGGCGTGAATCCCGACTTAAATAAAGATCCTACCTACCAAGCCAACTACTCCAAAATGTTCATCTATGACTGAAAATACATAGTGCTAAACTAGAGGGAGAAGTACTAGAGCGCTCCCCATACCCCACCAAAGAGATTATTCCCAAGCCCCCTTCAACTATGACTCAGTTCTAAACTAGAAGGATCAGTAACAAGGATCGCCCTAAAATAATAAAAGATCTTCCACCCAACACCCTTCTCCAAAATATCAGTTGTAATAACTTGAAACTATGAGAAGAATGATGCAAATTCTATAGTGTTCTTGAGCTTGATAGAATTCACATAACCCAAATTGGTGATGTAATTTTTTTGATATCTTAAAATCAGTGGTTTGTCGTTCTCTCGATAACTTACATAATACACTTGTTGGTTGGAACAAAACTTTGTGACCTCATCATTTTGATCCCCCCGGATTAAATGGTTTTGTCATCCTTCTATAGCTGTTAAACAACCTCTTTCTTATGATATGGATTCTTAACGAAAAGAGAAAATATCTTGTGCACAAAGGTAAAGGGGACTGGAGTTCAACAGAACGTAATATCAAGACATCCTTACTTTAAATCCATGTGCTCCTATGTGTTATAGTCTCTTGTCTTCTTCATTATATCAAAACTATTGAACAAGATCTTCTTCATTCTCAATTTGGTGAGTTTTTATGCATCTCTTAATACAACAATCTTTGAGATGATCTATTGTGGGATATAAGTTTTTAAATGTTTTTTATAGTTATTTTTAATATAGTATTTAACACTAATATTACATTTTCTATTTGCTTGAACATTTATTTTGTCCACCCCCTTGGAGACTAGGTGTAGTAAATTTCTCTTTATGTTGTTAAGGCATTTATTCATTAAAAAATATTGATTAATTTGTGATAATTTTGGTAGAGTTTTAGAAATATGGTTTCAACATCCATAAAATTTAAATTAGAATGGAAATTTTTTTATTAAGGTTTTTCAATTTTTTTTTTTTTTTTTTTTTTTTATTTATTTAATACATTTAATATATTAATATATTTTGTATTTTTTTTTTTTTTTTTTTTTTTTTTTTTTTTTTTTTTTTTTTTTTTCAATTTTTTTTATAAAAATTGTTTTCAATTTTCAAAGTCCATATGTGTGTTGTGTAGTTGTTGTATATATAAAAGTAATTTTTTTTTATAAAAATTGTTTTTCAATTTTTTTCAAAAGTCCATATGTGTGATGTTTACTTTGTCACATTTAACCTTTAATGATGATCCCTTACTATTCATATGATTTTAAAACATTAACTATGACCTTAAATCCTTAAAGTTCAATGCTTAACTTATAAATTCAAACTTTAGGTGTTAATCATCAATCTTTAACCTTAAATCTTAATCATTAATGTTAATGTTTAATCTTAACACTTAATCCTTAAACTTTAATATTGAAATTTTAACTTTATCCCTAAATACTTAACTCTCAATTCTTAATAATCAATATTATATCTTAAGTATTGACACTACCCTCAACACATAACACATGCCTCTTAATGTCAAATGTAAAACCATTACGAAACATTAACCTTTTAATCTTAAATTTTTAAAATGTTTACTCATCCTTAACTTTTGATTTTAGATCTTGAACTTTATTCTAAATATTTTAATCCTTAAATTAATTTTTACCTTCATTTTAACTTTTAAAATTAACACAAACCCTTTAATCTAAATCTTTTAGCCCTTAACATTAATTTTTACCTTCATCTTAACCTTTAAAGTTAACCCTAAAAAAAACTCTTAATCATTAACTTTCATGAATCAACCTCTATCACTATACTAAATCATTGATTTGCTAACTTGAGCCATACCAAGTGGAATAAAGTTAGGTTAAAACGGCATGGGCTTAAGTATAGTTGGAATGCCTATTTCTTGACTTTTATTTTATTGTTTTTATGAATTTTCCATCAACAAAAAAAATAAAAATAAAAAAACTATGATTCTACCACACAATTTTTACAATTTCAATCATTAGTAATTGCACCTCAAGTTTTCTAAATGACAAAAATGATCAAAATTGCAAATCAAACATTGTTCCAGACAATACTCCCAAATCTTATAAATTTGTCATTTTATTTCTTTCGAGTAACCTCGGTTTCCTACAGTTCACACAAATTATTGTGGTGTAATTGCATCTAATATTGTTTCCAACTTCAATTGACCAATCAACTCTGCTATATGTAACATTGAAATTCGTATCAAAGTACATTTGTTAGGTTGGTCTCATCCATGTATAATTGTGCAGGACTCTCGACAGTATTTGTAATCTTAGTCTTTCTATTTAGACACATGTTTTGATGACAAATATTTCGCCATGGAGATTATGTATATTTTTTACAATCTGAAGGCTTGGAAATTCTATAAGAGTTAAATGTGTTGTCTTAACATAAAATTGTCATGTTCTAGAGTTGCAATTATGATTTCCATGAGTGGAATTTAAAATTGTTTAATTCATTGTATGTATTAAATGAACTTAAAAAATGATTATTGCTTTGTTTTTCAGAAATAGTTCACAGTAACAGAGAAGATTCGAAGTTAAGGGAAACAAAAAACATGGTACATGCATTTGAAATTGTATTCTCCTTTTTTATTCGCAGTTAGGTAATTCCATAAACATAACCTAGGAATAATTTGAGGAACAAAAATTAGAAAAATGGAAACAATAATAGATGTTGAAAGCTACCAAATGAAATAGAAATGCATTGTACATGATAGAATTGACCATGTATCGAATAACAATGGTCTTTTCAGATTACATACATTTTCTTATACTCTAGGAGACTACTTGTTTGATGCATATCAAGTCTTATTGCACCTTTGTTATTCATCCATTGAATTATGAAATGGATTGGTAGATCATTTCTTGTTTTGTTTAAACAATGGCGATGTAGAGGCATTGCAGTCATATCAATATGAACTAGCATCTGCATTTTTGTTCCAATTGTATGGAATTCATGATGTTGACACATATATTTGCAAAATGTGATTACCTGCATCTAGAAATATGAATGAAACTAAGAGAGGACTATGGGGAGATACATTTTACAAATGGTGGCTAGCTAATTGGTTAAATATATCAATCGGAATTTGGTCACTAACAAAGAAAACAAGATTTTGCTACTTAATAGAGATGCAAATATAGATCCATATGGTATCTTGTTTCATGATGCAAATCCTATTAGTGGTCATTACGAACCATTACTTTACAAAAAAAATATCCAAATGCAATTTCAAAGCATCTAATATTTACTTATCACTAATGTGCAAAGATCTTGAATACTATTGAAAATGTATTGTGCATGATATGCATTCTCATGGATTGAAGAGAGCAACAACTAGTACATCTAATTGTGGGGATAGTCTTTTTAGTACAATTTGTTATTTGATAGCAACAGAGTCTAATGTTCATTCTTTAAGACTTTATATTGTGCAATATTTCTGCAATGCAATTATGATTAGTGATCAAAATGCATATCATTGCTTGCAACACCACCTAATTGTTGATACCATACAGAATATGACAATGATTGGGGATTGGCAAGGGTATCTCATAAATATGGCAATGCCCTATGAAAAGGGGAATATATAGGGTGGGTCATTTTTTTTGCAATGGATATCGATTATATTCAAAGTAAATATCCAAGTTTGGTCTTCTCTTAGTAATAGCATTGTCAACTTCTATTCTGCCTATTCAAATTTCGATAAAAAAAAATTATGTAATGTCATTTGAAACAAATGCATCACACATCCATTATGAACCATTACTAAAAGAACAGTGCAAACACACATGCATTGCAAATTGTGATCGGTCTGCAATAAGGCCAAACAAAAAACATATGATTGATTATCATACAGTTAACGAAATGCCAAGTGCAAAGTGGAATATTACTCCATGAACATGTACTAGAAGAACATCAGCATATACATAATGTCCATTGTAAGCAGACATTGACGTTGAAAAATAGCGACGACGGGTTTGAGATGGCTTGCCATCAAGAAAAAACAAGCCCAACTAAAAAACATAAAATCACTTATCACAAATTAAAAAAAGTGGTACGAGAAAAAAATATATCAAAGAAATATAAAATGTAGTATCTATACTTTCCTTTTACATAGTAAAATCTTCAAATGTTTAAATCAAGAAAAATTGGACAATTGAAGGAAGAATCAACAATCAAGGATCGCAAACAACACAAGAACAATAAATACACACGTAAATACATATAAATTGTCTTTCTATTACATTTGAAAATAAATATGTTTGTTGGTATTTCTATGATATGGTTCTAATGTCAATGTCATATACAATTATTATTTTCAATTTATGAGAAATACTAGAAAGTACAAGCAAAGAAACCAACATAGCACAAGAGAAACTACTTAAAAAGTATGCATATAAAAATGTGATTGATAGAATGCATTTAAATTGTGAGGTTATGGAAAAAAGATATATATAAAATATCCCTTGTGTTACTTATTTTATGCATTCCTTGTGTATAAGCCTAGCTATATAACTTTTGATATAGTATCCATTGAAGATTTGAACGTTCGTAGAATTGGACAAGTATTTGTTGGAAACATAATGGCCAAATAAAGTACACAAAAAAATAGAACACGTTGAATTTACGTGTTGATATAACATGTGACAAAGGCATGATGATAGTCACCTTGATTGTTCCTACACATCTTGTTCAAAAACATGAACAAAAGATCTTACCTAGCAATGGACTATCCATTACAAAATTTTAAATTCTACCAAAAACTAACTATGATCGTGGTAGATGCAATCGTATTATATCACTATATGACTTTAGTATTGTAGAGACAATTCATGTAGTCTACCAAGAATACAACTTCATACCAAACACAACAATTAAACAATTTGCAAAAAATACAACTATCTATCCAATTGGAACAATTGGAGTTGCCATCGTGCTTGCAAGAAAGGTGGGGATGCAATTCACTTTGCATATAAAGGATGACAACTTAGAAAATGACAAATCAATGGAACAAGTTTCATATTCAGTATTATTATGATCCAGATTATTTTCGGCACGAAATGAGAGTGGAGATATAATAAAGCAATGTAAAGAGATATCTCAGATATCCAATAATATAACAGAAATGTATCATAGATGCAACCATAAGCACAGAGATACAGTAATACACAATTTTATATTAATGAGCGAAAATGTACAAAGACTGTAAAAATATAGAGTGAAAGACTCGCTAGAATGGCGGCAGCTTATCTCTCATAAGAGATGTGTTTGTTACTCGTATTCGCAAGAAGATCATTTTACAATGAGGCTCCAAAATCATTTTTATCATAAAGAAAATTCAAAACCCTAACCCCGGAAGATGAAAAGCCAACAGTTTTGTGGACCCCGTTTTGGGTAGTTTGGTGTATCAACTTCTGAGGGGCGTAACTTTGGCATATGATCTATGTTTGGGGCGCACGATAGATCATTGGAAAGGTATAATCGAGGAGATTAATTTTGGGGGCTCAATCAAATCCTTTGGCTAACATTGAGAAGCTAGATCCTGAAAAACCTTCATTTAGGCCCTCAAAATGGCCCCAGAAGTTAAAAACTGCTAAAAATAGTAAATTACCAAAATTGCCAGAAAATTGTTTTGAGACAGCTGGAAAAGGTGGGTGGCCATCGATATTCACCTGGATCAATCCTCCCTCCTTAGTAAGAAATGGTATACATTTCATTGAATTCCCGAGGGAGAGGGAAAAGCGTTTGTTGAATCTGCATCTTAATGAGTTGTTTGCCTTGTTGGAGAAGTTGTGTTGCTTAGCTTGTTGAAGGTTGTCACGAACTTGTGGCTGGAACTTCCCATGTTTTTTTGTATATGAGGATGTCGTCAAAGAAGACCAATAAGAACTTCCTCAGTTGTTTATTGAACACATCATCCATGCACGATTGGAAAGTGGCAGGGGTGTTAGTTAGCCCGAATGGCATGACCAGAAACTCATAATGCATATAGTGGCATCTAAAGGTTGTTTTAGGTTCGTCCTGCACTTATACCTTGATCTGATGATACGCTGATCGAAGATCAATCTTCGAGAAACATTTGGCCCCCCTGAGCTCATCCATTAATTCATTGATCCTGGGTATGGGGTATTGATTCTTGATCGTCTTCTTCTTTAGATCCCTGTAGTCAATACACATCTGCAGAGTACCGTCCTTTTTCTTGACTAAGACAATGGAAGAGGCAAATGGGATGGAACTAGGGCAGATGTGGCCCATTTTCAACAATTCTTTGATGGTTTTTTCAATCTTGTCCTTGTAAATTTTAGGGTGTCGATAAGGGTTTGTGATAACTGCTTGGACCCCCTCTTCTAGCTCTATGATATACTCAAAACCTCTATCAGGTAGAATTCCAAGAGGAATGTCACTAAATACTTTATGATGTTTGTGGAGTAATACATGTAAGTCCTCTAGAAGTTGTTGCAGACGGTCAGGTGGCTCTCTGTCAGAAATAAAACACTCTACAACCCACTCTATATCACCATGCCTCATAACTTCCTCCATTTTGTGTGATGACACAATCTTCAGTGGGTACTGGTGCATGGCTCGTAGGACCACTTTATTTCCATCCGGGCATGTGAACTCCATCTCCATGGTCCTCTGGTCAGTAGTGTATCTCCCAATAGAGTAAATCCATTGAATGCCCAATATTACATTGGTGTCTGGAATGTCCACCACGAAGAAATCATATGTCATTGAGTAGTTTCCCATGGATATTGTGAGCTTGGGAATCCACTTGGTGCAACTCATCTGGTGGCCTCCTGCTATGACTATTGTGAACCCATCAAATTCCTCTGTCAGAATTCCTCTCCTCTCGACCATGTTATCGTCAATGAAGTTATGGGATGTTCCCCCATCGATAAATATTGTCACCTTGTGCCCATGTAAGACACCTATGACCCTGAAGGTATGATACCTTGGAAATCCTGACATTGAGGCCATGATTGGGTCCTTAGACCCATCCTCTGAAGTTTCCTCTCCTAATGTTGAATTTCCTTGGTCCTATGCCTGCTCCACCTCCTCATCCTCATCACTGTCGTTGTCAGAGTATACCTCAATGTAATGGGCCTTTCCCATTCTTTCCTTCTCAGTGTATTTGTGTCATGGTGCCCATGGCTCCTGACAGCTAAAACACAATTTATTTTTCCTCAATTATCTCCTGGTCTCTTCATCCAGTTTGGGATTGTCGGCCCAATCCCTCTCAGGTGGTATGATTTCCTTACTCTTCAGGATAAAAGTGGGTTTGGGAAGAAATTGGATTTTAGGTACTGCATCATGCATGTCTCAAGCTATGATTACTGCATCCTGTAAATAGGTAGGCTTGTAGGCCTTGACCCAACCTCATAGAGGCTCCATTATCCCCTCAACAAACAATATCACCAAACGGCCCTCTTAAATTTTTGTCACCATCATAGAAACCTTCTGAAACTCGGATATATAGGCCTATGGGCTACTTGTTTGTCTCAGTTGAGCCAGCTCTTTGAAGTGAAGCTTAGGGTCCTTCTTGTCAAATCTCTCGATGATTCTCTATGTGAAGTCCAGGTAGGAAGTAACCCCGGCATGTCCCAAGGTGACTAACCTATGGTACCACCACTCATGATCCTCGTCATCCAGGTGCAAGGTGGCCAACTTAAGGGCATATGTCTATGTCATCTGGTGCAGCTGGAAATAGGTTTCGATCTTATGCACCCATGATCTAGTGGAGCATTTAGAGCCCCCATCAAAGTTAGGAATAGTGACCTTCCCAAGGGTACGCTGCAACTCAAAATTTTGTGTCATGGTCCTCATGGGCCCTCTCGATAGGTTTTTGCTCTTCATATTGCAGAACTCCGTGAATGACATGGCTGAGGGGAAATCATCTCCTAGCCTCTCATACTCGTCTAAATACACCCTATAGGGCTCCTCCTCATCAACATGTGATCCGGATTATTTTCGACATGAAATGAGAGCGGAGATATAATAAATAAATGTACAGAGATATCTCGGATATCCAATAATATAACAGAAATGTATCAGAGATGCAAACATAAACACAAAGATACAGTAATACACAATTTTCTATTAATGAGCGAAAATGTACAAAGACTGAAAAAATACAGAGTGAAAGACTCACTAGAATGGTGGCATCTTATCTCTGAGAAGAGATGTGATGGCTACTCGCATTCGCAAGAAGATAATTTTACAATGAGGCTCCAAAGGCCTTTTTATAATAAACAAAATACAAAACCCTAACCCTGGAAGATGAAAAGCCAACAATTTTGTGGACCCCGTTTTGGGTAGTTTGGTGTATCAACTTCTCGGGGGTGTAACTTTGGCATATGATCTCTGTTTGGGGTGAACGATAGCTCGTTGGAAAGGTATCATCGAGAATATTCATTTTGGGGGCTCAATTAGACCTTTTGGGTATCATTGAGAATCTCGATCCCAAAAAACCTTCATTTAGGCCCCCAAAATGGCCCCAGAAGTTAAAAAATGCTAAAAATAGTAAATTACCAAAATTTCCAGAAAATTGTTTTGAGCCAATTGGAAAAGGTGGGTGGCCACCAATATCCACCTAGATCAATCCTCCCTCCTTAGGAAGCAATGGTCTCCATTGCATTGAGTGTTCGAGGGAGAGGAAAAAACGTTTGTTGAATCTGCATCTTGATAAGTTGCTTACCTTGTTGGAGAAGTTGTGTTGCTTAGCTTGTTGAAGGTTGTCATGAACCTGTGGCTAGAAAGGTTGCACCTTTTTAACCAGTTTGGATACATGAGATGCCTATGTGCAGAAGGAATCTTTACACTTTGCTGCAATCTTGTCGACATGCTTCTGTTGGATAGAAGGTGCTTGGATTGAGGTTGCAGTGATGTTATTTTGTTCACGCTTTGAACAAACTGTGAAGAAGCTGAATTTTGTAGTATGAGATACTACCTTGCAACATTTTTTAGGTGGGACAATAGTCGAAATTACCTCTAGTATTCTATAGAGATAACCCCCCAAAGTAACAATGACATTACGGGGTCTAGACTCATAAATAGCATGGCGCTTCCACATATATCGTTGGCCCAAGAGAACATCACAAACATCCAGTGGGGAAACATCACATAATACCTCATCCTTGAAGGGATGGATGTCGTATGACAATCGACATTGTTGGCTGACATGAATATATCGTCCCTAGTGAAGCCACCCGATGTTGTATTGTTGCGGGTGTGGTGTTGTCAACAATCCCAATTGTTTGATAACCTCTGTTGAGATGAGGTTCTTTTGGCTTCCACTATCAACAATAAAATGCAGTAGGGTCCCTTTCACCCACATTTGTGAATGAAAAAGGTGCTCCCCCTCTTCGAGATTTATTGGTTCTTCTGGTTGAATTGTTTCGATCGCGACAATAACAGTGGGGTTTGCGTCGATGATATGTCTTTTACCAGTATTTTCATAATCAGATTATGAATCAGGGTTCGTCTCCTTGTCTTTGATCTCGGCCACCAATGACTGTTTTGAGCGACATTCATCGGTGTTATTCCAGGGAATTTTGTGGAAATCGCACTAGTTTTCGGTGTCCTTCTTCGTCTTCCCATGACCCTTCTTTTCATGTGGCTTAGACTGGTTTTCAGGAAGTTGTTTGTTAGGGTCGTCTTTATCATACTTTGGTTGTTGCGGATTTGCAGAACCGAACTCCCATTTGTTCTGGTGCTTAAATTTATGCTTGATTTTAACAACATATCGATAAGCAGCACCAAGTGATGAGATGTCTAGAAAATCCATTTCAATTTGGATGTATCTATGTAGAGCCCCACGGTATTTCAGAACCAAATGTTGTTCAGAGTCTTTGATACCCAACTTGGTGCGCAAGGTATGGAAGATATTGGTGAACTCTGGAACTGCTTGGCCCCTCTCTTACCGTAGTGTGGTCCATCTCATATACTACTCCTCATGGTTTCCAATAGGATAATATTGTTCCTTTACTGCGTCCACAAAAAATCCCAAGTGGGATCGGCCCCATATATTAAAAAATCTTCTGTGGAACTTTGGTCCCAGTAAGTTTCCCACCAATGTTTGACATGGGGGATATATTTAAGGAGTGTGAAGGTGATCTTTTCCTTGTCTGAAAAATGATGAACAGAGAAATAACCTTCTAACAAATTTAACCATTTGTCTAGGGCATCCACGTCTATTTGACCTTCAAATATAGGAATATCAAAATTAACATGTACCTTGAAAGGAGAGGTTCTTCCAAAGTGGTTGTTTGATGAAGATGCGTCTGTTGCTATCGGCAGGCGTTGAAGGATGTGGGAAAAATTCTCCATCATTTTGTCCCTCTATTACATGAGAGCTTGCTCAAGCAACAGATTGATAGAATCAGTTGCTCCATCATTTTTCTTATATTCCGCCATGGAGGTTTTCTTGGGCGTGTGAGAGCAATTGTATTCAAGAGAGACAAGCTCAAGACCCAACTTGTTATACTCAGACCTCGTCGGGGACATGCACTGGAAAAAAAATGATCAAGAGAAGCCTGCTCTGAAACCACTGATCTGGATTATTTTCGGCACGAAATGAGAGAGGAGATATAATAAATAAATGTAAATAGATATCTTGGATATCCAATAATATAACAGAAATGTATCAGATATTCAACCATAAACACAAAGATACAGTAATACACAATTTTCTATTAATGAGCGAAAATGTACAAAGACTGTAAAAATACAGAGTGAAAGACTCGCTAGAATGGTGGCAGCTTATCTATGAGAAGAGATGTGATGGCTACTCGCATTCGCAAGAAGATAATTTTACAATGAGGCTCCAAAGGCCTTTTTATCATAAAGAAAATCCAAAACCCTAACCCCGGAAGATGAAAATCTAACAGTTTTGTGGACCCCGTTTTGGGTAGTTTGGTGTATCAACTTCTCGGGGGCGTAACTTTGGCATATGATCTTTGTTTGGGGCGCACAATAGATCATTGGAAAGGTATCGTCGAGGAGATTCATTTTGGGTGCTCAAATAGATCCTTTAGATATCATTGAGAAGCTTTGTCCCAAAAAACCTTCATTTAGGCCCTCAAAATGGCCTTGGAAGTTAAAAACTGCTAGAAATTGTAAATTACCAAAATTGCGAAAAATTGTTTTGAGCCAGTTGGAAAATGTGGGTGGCCATCGATATCCACCTGGATCAACCTGCATCAATGGACCTGTGGCATCATTCCCCAAAAATTGAGGCATAGTGGGACTGGGGGATTTGGTGTACAAGTGGGGGTGGCTCTGCATGGTAGTGCATGAGTAGCTACCCTTTTCATTGTTTGAACCCCTATCACCATTCTGATTCTGCTTCATTGGGACCTCCAAGGAATTCTTAGATAGTTGCCCCATAAAGTCCATCATGGCCTTTTGACCCTTGGCCAAATCATTCAAAATATTGAAAAGACTATTGATCTTGGTATCATCTTTTTCCCCCATAGTTTTTTTTCCCTTTGGTGTGATAGATGGTGTTGCCTCTCTTGTTTCTTCTTCTCTAACCACTTCTTGTTCTTCCCACCTAGGGGGGTCTGGGGTTCTTCCCCTATGTATTCGGTAGGTAATGTTATGTTCGTCATCTGGTCTCATAAATCTGATTATAAGTGCCCCTCAAACCCCACGGTTGCAAGGGAACATGCTCTGATACCATTGTAAGACAACCTCTTGATATCCCCTTGAGTTTAGGCGATTTTTTTCTGAGTTTAAGGAGGGTTCACCACTGAGGAATTGCATCAATCAGTTTGCATACCAATTGTTGTTGATGTAATCCTTGTAACTTCTTGCAATAGAGAAAGTATTCTAACAACTCCTAGATCATTTCCAATTATACCCAATGCAGAAATACAGTATTGTAATGCAAAACACTATAGATAATTGTTGCACCTTTTATTAAAAGCCAGAAAATCTTACACAGACAGCTTCAGTACTTACATAAGAAGGATTACAATGGTAATTTCAGTAGTAACAAAAGCACATAAATACCACAGGCTATAATAATCAGATAGAACCTGGAATTATTGAGTGAGAGTATAAGCTCATGTAGTGATCTGATTAGAGTGGAAGGATATCTTCGATCAGTAGCAATAAACACCTCAATGTAGAGGTTACATTCCTCTCGAAACACCTTCAAATGTATATATTAAATTATGTTGATGAACATAGAGGAGCTTAACCCAACAATACGCCCAGTATGAGTGTCGGTATCCAACTACGCCACTATGTAATTTTCATGAATTATTGGCAGCTCTCCATAGTCCAACTATAGGGAATATTGCGCCCAGATTTGATGTGTGGTTCCACCTTCAATCAGCAAGCAGTTATCTCTAATCTTTGTGTTAAGAAATGCGCTCAATTAGAGATGAGAAACCACCCAACAGAGATATATGTGTTAGTAATGAGATAGTCTATTCCCCACTTCAAACAATATAGTGAATAAGAAATACAAGTCGCCCAGGTGAGGAGAAAACGCCCAACAGAGATATTCCTTAGCCCCCAAAGCTATTCAACTCCCCAAACATTAAAACGCAACCTACTTATAAGTGCCACGACCCTGCTGCTAAGTAAACTTGCCCAGCAACAAGATACAACCTCCAAAAAACATAGAACACGACCACCCAAAGGAAATATGGATTCCCCAAAGAGTAACTTGACCCACTGCTTAGAAAGTCTTCTCAACCACACTAAAACTCGACCTCAGCAAATAGAAATCCCCCATGGGATGTAACAAGTCACCCCAATCAAATAACTCAATATCTAAACAATATGAGTGTTGCCCAGTGATGAAAACTCTAACAAACCGAAGCGCTATGAAGAAATATGCAATGATCTCTTCCCCAAACCAGCTAGGGCGTATTGTTGCAACACCGAAACTAACAAGTGCACAAGGGTTTCCAAAAACCCTAGACTCTTTCCTCAAGAGATCTCAAAATCTAATTTCCAAATGAGTGAATGCAAGAATGAGGGGCACCTCCTCTTTTCCCCTCTTTTATTTCTCCATTGAGTTATTTCCTGCTCACTTTACTTTTAGTTTTCTTTTTAAAGTCACTTTATGCTTGCACACTTTTTAATTTTTAAGTGACTTCATTTGCCTAAGACCCATGTCCCCCTTTTTCACTTTATAAAGTCATTTCCTAGGAAAAAGTTGAGTTCCATAGGAAACTTTTC
>SNQJ01S0101338.1:0-24671 GCA_010110895.2 Picea sitchensis
TGTGTACTCTGTGTATGAGCCATTGATTAATTTCTGTATTGCTTAAGAATCTATATGCATTTCTTTACTTCGCAGGTTTAAAACTCACAATATGTTAAAAATTCAAGGACAAGGTAATCTCAAGGAATCATTGAGACTATGGAAGTCCCATAAATTCTTCTCCAACTCTATAACTGTGAGGTAACTCCCTGGGAAAAACACCTTGAGGGTTTTTCCTAACGGACCAAAGGTGAAGATTTCTACCTTACAATCATTCAAAGGAAATATTTTATAGAAGGATGGTAAACACCATTATCATCAATTCCACGCAAGGCACACGTTATGACATTTACAAATAACTAAATCATACATTTCAATTCTAGTTTATAGGGCATAAGAATACTTATCTGTTATAGTGGATCACCAACCTACTGATTGTGGGTTTTCTCCTTTACACCCAACCATATGCTCAGAGGCATTCATTCTTAGCGCTCTGGCCACCCCCGTGCAAAGCCATGATATCACTAGGGAACTTTCACAGTTTCTTAAAGGTTATTTCTATGTCACAGTCTCTACGAGGTTTATCAGATGCCTCCTCAGCATCAAGCTCATTGTCTTCTACTCGAATCGCATTCTCCTATAAATTCTCAAAGATATTTTCTCGTGTTCTCTCCAATAATGAGAACAACTTATCAAGCTTTCAGTTCTTCTTCTTAGCTGGAGAGCCTCACACCCTCTTCCTTTTTCCATGTGTCTTCTCTTGTCTTCCTTTTGTGTTTGTTCTTGCATGCCTTTCTCCTCCTTAGAAAGGTTCTGAACCTATCCTGTTCCTTCTGTCAGAAGGAAACTCGGGTTAGTCTGGGCCTGCAAGAAAACTACCCACTGTGGTACTTTAGACTGACAGTTTTCTATCTCCCCAACCAGACCCTCCATGCTTCCATTCATTCGGGTGGTTCATGGTTCAACCACTAGTTCTTTTCTTATTAACTAATTTCTCCTTGGGATCAGGATGAGGCTTATTATTTCAGCAAGGATAAATTTGGGTCATTTTGACATAATGAATCCTCTCCATAGTTTCCTCACTCTTTTTCCTCTAGTGATATCATGGCCAGTACTTCAAGGCTTCACCCCCACAATCATTCGTTGTAAATATAAACAAAATATACATTTACATTGTTCCCATGCCATAACATGGTGATCATAATTAATGATTAATTACAAGATGGGGGAAACATGGGTATTACAATCCCCTCCCCCTTAAAAGGAACACCATCCTCGATGTTATTTCTTAGTAACACATGTCATGCCTTTTTCATTTAGCTACTTCACAAATCTTGATCCTCTTCCTTGATCAGGTCCTTTCCAGAATATTTTTCTTCATCACCTACCTTCAATAATCTTGGACAACAACCATATTAATCACAATTTCATGCGAAAACATTTTATTGTTGTGCAAAATTCAAGTGGAAAATTTTCACAATTTAGCACAATACTTATCTGTGTAGTCCGTGGATTTGCATCCACATGGTTGTCTTGTTATCTGGGCTCAATATTTTTCCTAGACATACCCATTGTGTGCATGATCCCAATCAATAGTTTATAAGAATTATCAAAGTCTCCTCTTCCTTTCGGTCACTCACCCTCTAGGACTAGGCTCAAGCATCCCCTTCTCTTCTATACAGTCCCTCGAGTGATTCATCTTGCGTTTCCAAGGATTTATCACACATGAAGAGTTCTAAAGAATTCGTTGAGCCTTACAATCGAGGCGCCCCTCAAAATTTCTTTGTTGAGACGTCCCTTCGGTTTGTGTTGCCACAACACAACATATTCTAGGGTGACCATGAATTACCATAGGGTTCTCATGTATCAACAATAGCCTTTTTCATTCTTTCCAACTTGACAACCTTCACATGTCCTCCCTAGAAATATCTTTTTTGTCTCACCTGTATCACATGTATACAAAAACTATGAGATATTATCATCAATTTCAAATTCATAATTTTCTTGCAAATCTGTCACCCACAGATTTCCAAATTCCACATTTTGTTTTTCAGATATTTTCCACACATGAACTAGATTCACAAGTATGGTATTTTTATTCCCATGGCAGTCTGTCTCAGTAGGTAATTGGTCTTCCTTATGGATTACAACACTGCCATATCCAAGACCCTTTCTTCCTACAACTTAAACATTCCTCAACCAAACAAATAGTTAGTTTTCATACACATTATATTTTCATTGCACACTTGCAGTGGCTCACAAACAATTTCATAACTGTGCATACTAATAACCAAATTCATTCACTCAAGAAGGAAATACCATTCCTCACAGTTTGTCTCAGTAGACAACTGTTTTTCGTTATGGGCTTATAACACTTCCATATCCAAGACCCTTTTCTTCCTGCAACTTCAACATTCCTCAACCAAACAAATTGTTAGTGTTCACACACTTCATATTTTCAAAACTATGCATACTAACAGTCCAAGTTATTTCTTCTATTCAAGGATACAAAGCAAAAGGAAATATCAATATGCATCCTTTCAACATACTAAATTTTCCAAATGCAATTCAAATATCAAATTTCTTTAATCAATGTGCCAATATTCATGGCCACATTCACACCCAATGCACCATTGCATTGATTTCAAGTTTTCCACACTTTATGAAAAACACTTTTCCATGGTGTGTTGGAGAATAACCAACCTCTTCACCATAGGGATTATTCATTCTAGTTCATTATTGCAGCAGGACTGTACTTACTACTACGTGCTGATCATGATCTCAAATCAACACATATGAAACTATAAGTTTCTCTTGGATGCACCCAATCATTCTTCCTTCATTAGTAACTAGGGTGCCAACACTCATGGCCACCAATTTTTTTTTTTCCTTAACACCTGTACAATGTAAGTAAAATATTGGAAGGCCCTCCTTTATCAATGGAAAATCCATTGTCTTCCCTTTATGAAAACATGCATTTCCTCAAAGCAATTCCATGCAATGTGCTAACTATGAGCACCTTTATTCCCAATCTCCCTAGATTGGTCAATGTACCCATGGTACTCTTTACTCATGCATTTTCTTGCAAGGATTATAAATCATCCTTGATTGGCATAGAATTCCTCTCTCTATTATTCATATTCTTCTTTCCTGCATCTTACCCCTCTTGGGTAGCAATATAATACAACAACCACTCACAATTTTTTGCATATCTTTAATATAATGAAATATTTTCAAAAGAGATTCTTACCAAATTCCTTCATGACTTATGCCACATAGGTATGGACATTTGTATACTTGCTCTAGCAGCTAGCACCCTCTCTGATATTACCTCATCAATGGTGGTTTATGGGGACTTTTAAAGTCCCCTCAACAATCTTTTAACAACAACCTTCTCATAGTCATCCTTTGCTTGAGGTTGTCCATCATTGTCAACTATCTTTCTCAACAACTCCAATTCATTTCTACACATGTCATACATCATAAATATATTAGTTTTTATGTAAAATAAAATTTCATGTATCATAGAATTCTAGTCAATAAAACATTTTCAGATAGGCACTTCATCCCATTATCCTTAAGGTTTTCATGAGTGCAACAAAAAAAATTCTCAATTGTTTCTACAGTCATACAACCATCGTCACTATGGTGTCAAAATATTTACTTTTATCAACACACCAGTTTCTCATTCCAGAGAAAATATAATATACAACAAGAAAGGAGTTAAGGGCTCTCCCCCCTTTCTAACTTCTTCTACACAGTCTAGGACTTTCAGTCCATCTAAGTTTCTCCAAGGACTTATTGGCTTTACTTAACACGGCTCATCCATACCTATTCATTTAAATATTCTTATTTATTCATTCTCCCTTTTCAAGTTTTACTTGTTCCCACATATGCTTTTTTGAAGTTTACAACTCTGCTAAACAATTTAGAGTTCTTAGGGTGAGAAAAGTGTTCCTCCTTTTCTCCTTCTTTGCTTATGCAATCTAATTCTTGTTTTTATCTTCCTTCTCTTTTCCTTGAGCAACCTTGGTTAGGGTCACCCTAACCCTTAGGATAAATCAACATGCTTTAATAGAAAAATTTTTTGTTCATAATGAATCATGAATCTGTGCATTATGTACATTACCATTCAGTTATCCAAATGGTCAACATCTGTTTGTTAGATATATATATATATATATATATATATATATATATATATAGGTTTTTATCCCACTTCTCAATTATCAACAATCATTAAGGTTGCGACTCTATTCTTCTGACAAAATCTTACAAAGTTCCTCCACATGGAACTCCTTCAACATGAAACTTCCTTATTGCATATCCTTCACTATCTGTGATAGCCTCAACCTTGAGTTGACTTCAATTGTTTATCAAATATTTCATATGGAATATAAACATGCATCTTTGTTATGCCTCTAGATTATTTATTCACATATATTCCTTTGTTTTGTTAACTTACATCTATGATGAACTTAACCACATGCATAATCATAAGCCTATGTGTATTTACCATAGGTACATTTTACAACTCACATAAATATTTTCATTAAAACCATTTAACTCATGATTGTTCACAATTGTTCTCATGTGACCCTCAAAAGAATAATCATGTTACCTTTTATCATGACAACAGAGTGTCCTTGCTCATTTATTCTTTCATCATATATGTGCATCACTTGAAAATTTAATATCATTCTTTCATATCTATTTGGCCTTAATATCAGTCTTCATATCAAGTAACCTCACAATGCATCAACTTCATGCACTCAAGCATTTACAGACATAACTAAACATTCATCATGCAAGCTCATTGCTTGTACCCCTTTCCATGTCCTTCATGGATATATCAAACTTCCAGATCCTTCTCCCAAGGATATTACTTCCATTCTCATGACAAGTTCCATAGAGATACTCAAAATTGAGATTTCCTCTTGGTTGGGAACTTGCATTCATTCAAATGACATCCACCTGGAAGTTTAACGAACATAGGCACAACTATGTTTCCCTTTATACACGATAACAACTAGAAAGAAAACACTCTTGCCTCAAATCCCATGAAAACATTTCCCACTCATAAATATAGTCCGGGAAATTATAACCATGCCCAAGGTAACAAAACAACCAATCTAGCTTCCAACTGGTCTTGATCAGAAGACCTTTCGATCAAGGAAATTATTTTCTAGATTCCCCTCAGTAGGGTCCAACTATATCTATATGGCTACCATCCACCACTAGATGTCAATATGACCCATTGGGCATCTAGAAGTTACTCAACACTTCATTTACCACATTCATGGTCAACATTTAATCAACCATTTTACGTTATTTATAATAAATTTTAATGTCTAATAATATTTGGACTATTCCCTTAAAGCTCAAATACAATTTCGAAGTATGTTACTTACTAAGTATTATAGTTCAGAACTCCAGAGTGTCTTTAGATCATAATCAGTCTTAACCAGTACACCTAGAATTCTTCCTTCTGTTTAGCAACAGTCAGGGATGGAGGTCACTCTCCTCCTCCCACAATAATTCTAGTAGATTAGTTTCCTATCCACCAAGCAAGGGAGGTTTTTGTGATTTTTCACTCAATCACTCCATATTTATACAACTTTGTTTATCAACTTGATTATAAAAACCCTGCCCAACAATTCATGTACCTAGAAACAAAATGCATTTCTCAGTTCCCTTCGAAACTCAAGAATTGCACACACTTTCCCTTTTCAGAGAATGGTCATCATAACCATTCCTATTGCATAGATACATGCTTAAGTTAATAGGGATACACACTCCCCTAGCACAACCATGAGCTTTTGAACTGGCTCTTGTCACTTCACTTCTACATTCATGAAGGTTGTTCTCAATTTATAGGGTTCCTTTTTACTTGTTTACTGGGTTATTCCAACAATGATTTTCATTCATTATAGGTCAAGTAAATTGACCTTACCACTTACATGAATCCTTTGATCGTGAGGGATCATACACATATACAAGGTTTAATCCTTCATTAAAGAATTAATTATTACTGCTACAGATTCTTTCAATCCATTCACATCCAAGTCTTGCTATTAGTGCCTATCAACATAATCGCACTCATGTAGGATTGACTATCATTTCCCAAAAGAAATGATAGGATTCCTTTTCCACATACTATCATGATTCAATCTCGTTGGGTATGATGCCAACTAAATTTTAATATTCATCCTTCTACTCAAGGAACTTATGCAGATAATTTCTGCTTGGAAGTAATATTCTCAACAGGCTCATCTTAGCCTTGGTAACCTAATATTATGACTGTACAACAACACGTACAATTGCAAAGTGAAGTAAACTTATTTATTTGGAAAAAATAGCAACATACATTGCAGATTTACAAAACATCTATCAACAGTAGAAGGCTTCATTCCTTTCTTCAGTAGAGGTTTAACTAAGGCTCTTAGGAATGGGAAAGATAGGGTGTCACCCCTAAAAGTTCTCTAATACTATTTTTATACAAGTTGTGCATGCGCCCAAGTAGACCAAGTGTTGTTTCCATGCTCAGATACCAATTTTTAACACACCCAACCCCTTAAGTACCTTTTTAAGGAGTGAGGCATCTAAATTTAGCTTTCCTTAAACATCTCAAATCCTCTGTCTGAGGTCTGCATCCACTTCTACTCACCCGTATCATTCTAATGACTGCTACCAAGCTCAAATCTGAGCTCTGGGTTGCAATTTATGGCCTTCCGAAGTTCTTTGGGAATTTATCAGACATGGTTCACGTGGTGCCCATGTGTCTCCATATCGTTCGTACCATTTCCAGGTTCCTACCTCCCACAGGGAAGGTCCATCCATCGTCCAAACCAACAACGAGACTTAATCCTCATCAAACACATATGCTAGAGGATAATTAAGCATTTGGTGTTGAACTTCCCTTTTCCTTTTAGAACACATGTCCTCTAGAGCCTCAAATTCCCAACCTTCCAAGGTGCTGCCCTATAGCTCTGGCCTTCAACCCTTTTGGTAGCATACATTCTAACATCCCAAGCCTTCTGGAGTTCCAAACTCTTGAAGTTCTGAAGGAGCCCAAAATCTCTCCACGTGGCTCCAACCTTTGGTATTTTTGGCTTATCCTCGACACTACACTCCAAACCTCTGGAGTCCCGAAGTCTCGAACTTCTGAAGGGTCCACCCTCGCATGTAGTGAAACACTAGATACGAAGGAAATTATAGGTGGGTCCCGCATACTCCTCCCACCAAATGGACCAAGTGGTGAGTTCCAGGTGTGATACATGGCAAGGAAAAGATGACACGTGGCCCCTTCAGTGGGTGACACATGTCATGTGTTAATGGGCCTATAGGGTCTGCGAAACACACGAATCTAGGTGACACGTGGCATGTTGATTTTGGGTCCACATCACCCTGGATGAAATCACTGTGACATATCACTCTGGACTAATAGCCTTCCAAGCCCTTTAACCTCATGGTCCAGGTGTGTCCAAGTAACCCATGGATGTACGACCTCCATTACTTCATAAATTATTCATTCGGGGGATCCTTGGTGTGACTTCCTCCTTACTCTTGGAGTGGTGAGTGTCGGGATGAACATGACCTAGATTTGATGGTCGGGGGAGGTCCCAAAGAGTTCCTAGATCTACATCCCTTGTCACTTCGCAGCTCTAGTGTTCGGGGGGTTCTACCCGCTCCACACTCCTTTCCTCCCAGAGTAGGACTTCGCTAAAGTGTTGTACATGAGTCCTTCCTCTTGGTTGATCAGATGGTTGAGAGGTATCCCAAAGGGTCCTTAGATTGATGATCCACATTGCTTCACAACTCCAACATTCAGGACTTTTTGTGTGTATTTTCCAGCTTCCTTCTAGAGTTCCAAATTCCAAACCACGCCCGATCTATCACTATGTGCACCTAGTGTCCACAACCAGGATTTACTCCAACTTGTGGAGCTTCGAGGAAACTTGTGCRCTCTTGTGTTTGCACTTMAATACCACCATATAATCGGGCTTCTATATAACCTTTTATCTGTGGACACACATACCTCTACTCTCAACGACCCAKATTAACTTCGCGACTTTGACATTCGATATTTTTGRTGTTAGAACACCTCTATTCTCCTAAAGTGGGATTTCAYCGAAGCACTTAAYGCTACCCCTTCACTAGGTTCGATCTAATGAYTGAGAGTGGTTCCTAATGGATTCCTAGATCCACGACCCTCATCAATTCACAACTCYAGCCTTCGCCTATTTTCGAGGGTTGTGAAGTCATTTTTCTTGGAGCTCCGAATTCTCRGAGTTCTGAAGCCATGGTAGCTTCCCTCCTTTTTTCTTAGCGAGGGTTTTCCAACCCTGGGTCATATGGAACCTTATTGAATTCTAGGTACACACTCATCTCTTAGCCAATATTTGATTAAGGTCGGGGCATGAACACATGGTATCCTAGGCGACTAGGTTGAACGGTGCACCTTCCAGTCAATGGACATAAGTTCAAAATCTGGGGACAAAGTAATATCGGGGAATCATCGAGACTGTGGCAGTCCTATAAATTTTGATCCAACTCTATAACTATCAGGTAAATCCCTAGGGAAAACACCTCGAGGGTTTTTCTGACCGGACCATAGGCCAAGATTGCTACCTTACAATCATTCAAACACAATATTTTACACAAGGACAGTAAACACCATAATCATCAATTTCACGCAAGGCAAAAGTTATCACATTTATAGATAACTAAATCATACATTTCAATTCTAGTATATAGGGAATAAGAGTAATTATCTATTACAGTCGATCACCAACCGACTGAATGTGGGTGTTCGCCTTTCCACCCAACCATAGGCTCAGAGGAATTCATTCTTATCTCTCTGGTCACCCCCATTCCAAGCCATGATATCACTAGGGAAATTTCGCAGTTTCTCAATGGTTCTTTCTCTATCACAATCTCTGCAAGGTTTATCAGATTGCTCCTTAGCATCAATCTCACAGTCTCCTGCTCGGGTTGCGTTCTCCCGTAAATTATCAGAGATATTTTCTCTTGTTCTCTCCAGTAACCAGAAAAACTTATCAAGATTTCAATTCTTCTTCTCAGTTGGACAACCTCACTCCTCTTCCTCTTACCATGTGTCTTCTCTTGTATTCCTTTTGTGTGTGTTATTGCACGCCTTTATCCTCCTCAGGAAGGTTCTGAACCTGTCCCATTCCTTATGTCAAAAGGAAACTTAGGTCAGTCTAGGCCTACAGGAAAACTGCCCTCTTTGGTACTTCAGGATGAAATTTTTCTATCTCCCCAACCAAACCCTCCATGCTTCCATTCATTGGGGTGGTTGATGGTTCAACCACCAATCCTTTTCTTATTAATTGATTTCTCGTTGGGATCAGGATGAGGCTTATTATTTCAACAAGGAGAAATTTGGGTCATTTTGACATAATGAACCCTCTCCATAGTTTCCTCACTCTTTTTCCTCTAGTGATATCATGGCCAGTACTTCAAGGCTTCACTCCAATAGTCATTCGTTGGCAATCTAAAAAAAATATACATTTACATTGTTCCCATGCCATAGCATGGTGATCATAATTAATGATTAATTACAGGCTGGGGGAAACTTGGGTATTACATATCTTCACACGTGCCACCTTGGATAAGCTTTTTGTGGGATAATATGTCATTATTTTGTTACTTTTGGTCATTTTGTAGCCTATGTGGGAAAAAAGATAAAAACAATTTGCTAATTAAGCATTGTAACTTAGGTTTTATCCTAAAATTGTGGATTTAATTGTAATGTGGAAAAAGCATGACTTGGGTTTTTTCATATAAATATGAGGCAAGTCATTTTCATTTGAACACAACTCATCACTTGAGAATGATACTCATTGGACTGAAATTTCGGCTCTCTTTGGCAATTCTCTATCTCTCTTTTCTTTTCAAATTGATGCAACACTTGTTATTTGGATAATTAAAGGTTATAAATTTATCTTGGTGGTCTCTCGTGGAAAAGCATTGGATGATGTCTTGGTAGTAAGGGTTTGTTGCATGCTTTCTCTTGGATTTGGTGAGTAATTTTTGCAATCAATTGTTGTATTTCTTGTTTAAATTCAAGAAAAATATCTAAAACCATAGGAGGAGTAAAAGGGCTTACACCCTCCACCAAGGTTTATTTCTTCTTTTCTACTGAAGGGCTATAAGGATTGCAACAAGAAGTAAGAGGGTTTACACCATTTTTGCAGGGATTAACTTGAAATACCCCTAGGCCGAACCCCAACTTTAAATGTAAATACAAATGTAGTTAAGTTGGTGAGTTGTTGATATAATTTTGCATGCACCTTCCATGGTATAGTGCACACATGTACTGCACACTAAAATGGTGAAGTGTGCACATTCCAGGATACCATGCACAACAAAATTAAGTGCACGCGATTTTGAGGCGAGAGAGCCTTTGTGTATATGTTATGTTTTATAGGCCAATGAGCTAGCTATTATAAGCTAGGAGGCTTATGTGTTGAATTAGGCCAGAGAGCCTAGATGCTAAAGTCCAGTGAGCCTGTTTTTGTATATATCTTATCATTAATTTAATACATTGTTGCATGTAGACTGACCACAATAAAAGAATATGGGGGACTAAACTCCACTAGTTAGGGAAAGGGGCCTAAAAGTTAAGGATAAGGGGCTAAGCTAGGGAGCTTAAGTAAAAAAAGAATATTATATTAATATTCCTTAAAGTATAAAGTATGGATAATTATTTTATCCTAAGTCCTAAGGATGGGGACAAGTGGGCCAAAGTAGTTCTCAACATGACAAGTGTCAAGTTGGTAACATGCATACATATAATTTGGACTTAATTCATTTTCCCATCATTCCATCATCATTCACTCACTCATTCAATTTTCCTCCGTACCTTTATGTTACTATCACTATACATGTACTCATACCCATACCCATACTAGTACCTGTACCTGGTTATATTAGGAGTTGGACTAAAGAAACAGGTTTTCAAGCCCATGGGAGATTGAAGAGGCAGGTTGTCAGGTCCATGAGAAATTCTCTCTAGGTGAGAGAATTGTTGGGAATTGATTATTGAAGGTGCTAAACTATAGCTACAGGGCTCTAAAACTTCCTGTCTGGCCTGTTGCTGAAGTACCATAAAGGAAGTGGGCAAACCGAAGCACTGTTGAGTAAAGAAGGGGCTCACTTCCTGGGGTGGGATAGGCATGTGGGGAATGAGGGACTGTAGGATTTTAGTTTGAGTGGGAACCTGTGACAATGTTTTTTCTTGTTGTCTGAGATACATCAACCTGGTTAGGAATTCCTTTACCAGGGTGGATTTTATTCCCATCTCGGGGGTGACCCACTACTGAGAGTTTTGAGCA
Source organism: Picea sitchensis (assembly GCA_010110895.2). Classification (NCBI taxonomy): domain Eukaryota; kingdom Viridiplantae; phylum Streptophyta; class Pinopsida; order Pinales; family Pinaceae; genus Picea; species Picea sitchensis. The sequence goes on from SNQJ01S0101338.1 coordinate 11,340, forward strand.
GTGTGGTATAAGGTTGGGAGGAACGTGGAAGGTATGCATGYAGTTGGTGATATTTCTACCAAGACAAGTGTCAATTGTGTGTTAAATTGCACGTTGCATTAATATTTATGTGTTTATTTTTATGGGTTTTTTATGTGTGTGTTTATACCTGTGTTTATATTTATGGGTATTTCMTGTCTATGCCGCAAGTATATGTTTATTGTTATTTATGCATGRATCTATGYATTGTAGAATATATTTGTATATTTAAGTTATATATATAWATTTCCACAAGAGTTTMTGTGTGGCATAGCTACCAGAGTTTCTATATGTTTTAATTTTGTATACAGTTCGAAATTTTTATGTGGCATAACCCACTTGGATGTTGGGGATGCTACAATATGGTATCACAACTTGAACATAGMAGAATTGTGGTAGCATGCCCCGACTTGGGCGGCTGGGGGATGTTACATAGCTAGGGTTTATTTCTTTAGGAAGTAAGAGGGTTTGCGCCCCTAGAGAAACTTCAAGCCCTAGTTCATCTTGGTTTCCAAGCTAGATGATTTGGAAGGATTGTTGTTGCGTTTTATAAGAGTTTAAATCTCAACAAAGATATATTATTACTCTTTGTTTAGTTTTCCTTCCAAGGAAGAGACTCCATTCACCCAATAATAAGGAAGTAATCTTTGCATTGGATATTTTCAAGTAATCTTTGCATTGAAGATTGTTAAATGTTGCATTGGTAAACATGAAATTTGAGCTTTTGGAATTGTTTAAGTTGGATTTAAATTTTACATGCCTTAACTTCTCTCTTATTATTCAATGGAATATTGATTGGACAAGTGATTAGTCTTCTATAATAAACATTAAGCTACAACCATTAGGGTTGTAGTACACTCTCTTTCTCAAACAAGTTTCCTTCACTTTTGATCGCTAAACTTTGTGTGTAAGAAGTGGAATTTGATCTACTTTTCAAGGGATATTGATTGGGTGGCTTGCTTGCTGATTTAGTTGGTTAAAATTTTACATTGTAGAAATACTAAGCTACATCCATAAGTCTTTCATAATATTTTTCTAATAACTCATTGTTTACAAAATTCTTTTTCAGCTAAATCATTGTTTCAAGCATTGGAATATTATTTCTAAGTTGCATGCTAATTTGTCCAATAATTATATGTTGATTAGATGATGTAATTTGCAGCTGTTATAACTTTGTCATTGCTCATATATAATTTTTATTTCTGCAATTTTTGGACAGCAAGGTTTCTTGTTGATTTCCTTCTTGTCTCAAGGCTTATATCATCATATTTTGTCTTGGTTTGGCTTGTATACCATTGTTTTGTAGGTACACAATGTTGTAAACCTTTTCCTTGACCTATACTCATCCTCCATCAAGCTTCACGATCCTTCAATCATGAACTATAGAGGTGGTTCCTTTATCATTTGGACTCTCCCCTTGCAAACCCCCTAGGGTCACCCATGAAGCCTCCCTTGTGTTGGACTTGTCCATCACTAAAACAAGCGGAATATCTATTGATGTTATGGTAATAGGTGTCCCCAGTTGTGTCACACACTTGTTAATTGGTTTGGGCTTTTCCCAAACTACAAACTATGTGACAACATGCCCAATGTACACAATTTTGATAGATCCACAATGAAATAGATTGGAAATACATGAAAAATGTGTTTCTTTTTTAGGAACATGTTTTTTTCATGTATTTCAATTTCATCTTACCACATATCTATCAAAAACATGCAGAGTAGGTATTTGTTGGATGCATAAATTAATTATGCACCCAACAAGTTCATATACTTGAAATTTAAGTAAACTTATAAGGAGATAAGTTGAAAATCCAATTAAAAAAAACAATTTTCTTTTTTTCCCTTTGAAAATTTACAAATATTATTTTTTTTCCTTAGGAGGCCCATTTTAGACCTCAAATTCCCCCTAATTCTTACTTGGATATACAACCCTAGTGCCACCATTTTCCTTGTCAAATGCTTACTTGGATATACAACCCTGGTGCCACCATTTTCCATGTCAAATCTCTCCTTTAAATGTAAATGGAATACACTAAAATTACCTTCATGCATTTATATATAAATATATTTGAATTATAAATGAATTCACACACACACACACACACACACACACACACACACACACACACACACATGAAATAATAAAAATTGTTGCCACTGCAATCTTAAATAACAATTTTTTTTTTCAAGAAGTTCAATGATGTCGCGTTTGAAAAGGTAACACTTGATTTTTATTTATAGATTGTATAAATAAAACAATTTCTTCTTTCATATACATCAAAATTGATCAGGCAATGTATAAGAGATAGAAAGGGAGAGTTCCAAACAATAAATGGATCTGCATTTTTAGGGATGGGAAGTAGAGCTCAGAAACTCCAATGGAATATCAATGGAATTCGTTTGTTGTCAATGGGATTCATTAAAATATAAGGCCTTTAAAAAGGTATTCAAATGAGTCATTAAATAATGAAGTATAGTATCCAATGTACATGCAATGATCAATAATCCTCTCCTTTGGAGTGCAAAAGTGAAGGGGAGTGTTAATTTGGAATGAACCCTAATATATGGATATTCCATTGTAGAGATAGACTACAACATCACATAGATAACAACCACAAGAAAAATACAATCCACAAGGCATGACAAGTAAAAAGGAATTGTATCAAGGATATCCAAGAAAACCAACAATGCATGGTCTTCATATGTGAATTATAAATTCAATGAAATAGTAAAACAAAGATTCTCATATGATAAGAAGGAACTTATCTCTAACCTTATCTTCAGAACATGCAATGGATCTCAACATATATCCAATGAAAATGATGAAACAAGCATAATAAACTAAGAAGCTACCAAAATATGTTACACATATGCAATAACCAAATTAAAGAACATTGAACAAAATTTGACTGTAAATGGAATTCTAGAAAAGCAACTAATTAAATCTTTTGGGTATATATTGTTAGAGTTATTGTTTAATGTTTGGATTGATTCTCTATGACAAGTATTACCTTATTTGACCCATCTTGTGACAATAAATACTAGTTTCTCTGACATTATCATGCTAAAAAAAACTCCAAAGAATTCCTTGAAATGTTCATTATTGGTGTCATTCATTTTTATTAAAAAAACAAGAATTCAAATTCAAGCATATTAATAGGATAGAAACAATAATTCAAGTTTGAGCAATTATCTTTTTTTGTAAATTGTGCATGGGTGGTTTCTATTGCCATACCACAACCCAACCGTCAATGGATGGTTACATATGTTGATCAAGATAGTGAAGCTAGAAGGATTTGGAGGTTTAAGTAAATCTAGGAAAGCACACATATTTTCAGTCTAGAGTAGTTTGGTACCTCATTCTAATACTTGGCCATTACAAATAGGACCCACCACAAAGGGATAAGAGATTATGGTTACAAAATTTACCAAAATATAGAATATTAACGCATTTGTTCAGTGTGGAAATGAAATCACTCTAGTTATGGGTCACTGTTGAATACTGCATTCTATTTTTCACCTACCACCATTAGAGATAAATGGATAGTTAGGTAGAAAAAGAAAAGAATATAAAATTACATCAGGTTGATTGGCATTTCCTTTTTCTAGAAGAGGTAATGAAGAACATCATTGGCATAGCTACAATGCTTCAATTGGAAAATTCTAATATTTTAGATCAGATCTAGTAATCCAGTTTTCAACAAGGATATAGATTTTTAAAAAGATGCAAATTCTTTTAACTTTGGAGTCAAAGAGGATATGTTGGTCCTCTTTGCCTAATTATCCTATGCAGGGAGAAACAAATTACATACCCAAGCACCAACTTGATAATGTAATTTGTATGGTGTACTTGATTTGTTTAGTAAATAAATATAAGATGCACTTTTCGTATAAATAGAAATAGAATAATTACAGTACAAATTAAGTTATCATTTGTTGAACAAAATATATTGCAATTAATTAACTTCTGATTTTTGCTAAGAACAACTCCATTTTGGCCATATTCAAAATGAATTGTTAAGTGTGTGATTTAACAATAAATATATATCTTTTCATATGTCATGATGCCACTAGGAAGTTACCCCAAACATCTTATATATGTGTGGTATGAAAATGCAATTACATATCATATAGGTTTGTTATGAAGTTTCAATTATTTTGTTTGCTCCCAACATCGAACTATACAAGATTAGATTAGTCATTTTACATAGATGTTGTTTTGAACTATGACACTAAATCATAGACTAATATGCTTGAAACTATCATATGATAACTTGATTTTCTAGATAATTGGTTTCCACAATGCAAGACTTGTTAACACTTATGCAAGTAAGAATATATTTCACAATGATTCAATGGAGGATAATGAATATGCCATTCTTGGATGTTGCTATATTTTTTAGAGCCATTTCTTCTGAATATGAAAGTAACTTAGAACCTACATACTAATGCTCAATTTGAGGACACAAATCCAAAAACTATACTTCTCATGATAAAAACCAATGAAACAACTAAATGGAACCGAGTTTTCCATCAAATATATGCTACAAACACTCTTGAGGGTTCACATAAAAGTACTCCTCATCCTTCGGTTTAGAAGGTATGACCCATCAAAGTGTAGGCCCTCCACTTTGATTGGCATGCCCATTTCTAACAAGGGACTCAGCCTAATAACCATTATTATATTGGATTATAAGTTCAACCTGATATATACAATTTATCAAAATTGTTTGTTGAAATCCAAAGAACTTTCCATAGATAATGGGACAATAAGAAATCATGGAATAAGATGAGTATTAATGTGGAATGAAATACAAACATAGGGATGCACCATTGTATATATATTGCATATGATAACACCTAAGTTTCCAATAACCTACAAACTTCCCTTTGCATGAGGTTCGAGGTTTTCTTGGAGCACAAGAAAATGAATTTTCTATACATCTTTTCACTATAAGAAATTAGAACTATGTTCTAGGCAATTTTAGTCTTGATTGTGCGGTTTCTTGATCAAGAAGCAACCTAAACTTCAAACCAGTCAACATAAATAGTGTTTTGAAATAGTATCAACATTTGACTATAATGAAAGATGTACTTTGCTAAATATGACTTGAAAGGCTTATTCTCATTTCTCAAAACTCATTTTGCATAATTTTTGTGGGAGGGATTGAATAAGCGCATGTGGTAAAACACCAAAGGTAATGTAGTTTTCTACTGCACTACCACAAGTATCAAGTTCCATTATCATGCCATGCTACCATTAATACTTGGTTTGCTGCATTACGATGACATAATTAAAACATAGCTCCAAGTATTGTAATTACACCAATCTTTATGTTAAGAAATAGAACACAACAATACATGAAGAGCAATATGATAGAAAATGCCTCAAGCCATATCATATAATATTCACACCAAAGTTTCAAATATATAGTACAATGGATGATGCCACCTCATAGAGATATTTTCTCTAGATCTTAGAACCTTTCATGGTGACTAGGTTAGGAAATATTAACTAACTCACTTAGTCATGATTTGAGGATAAATCACTAAGATCTTAAATGAATAATACAATTAAATGTTACATGAAGACTTGGTGATTGGTAAGGTAAGACATGGGATAACATCCCCCATTTCAATCACAATTCTATATATTTGTATCAACTAAGAAATAAACACTAATGCAAAAGATGATATATTGGATCTTTCAGAAGCCTATGATCTAAGATTCAATGAAAAATCTACCTAGAAAACCATAAAAACTGGATGTTGGATGGTTCATCTGGAATGAATTGGAAAAGAGTTGAAATTTGGAAGTGGATAGTTGCCAATGTCTAAACATTTCTTAATTACTTGACATTCTAATCATCTTCCAAGCAAATGAATCACTAGAGTGTTATCTAAATTTGGTGGTTTGGGATGATCATAAGCAATTTTGACACTTTCAAGAGTCAAACAAAATCCCAATGTATCCCAATTGAAGAGTAAAGAGATAAATGAGAGGAAATCATATTCCATGTTGGGTCTTCCCAAACATTGATTTGATGATGATTTGAAGGTCCATATCCCATGCCAAAACTAACATAATTTGACTATATACCAATTGTTTAAATAAAATGATGAAATATTTGCAACATTGTTGTTGCTATCATTGCCCATTTGGCATTTTCTAAGTCTTCCATCTACAAAATTTTGCTGCCAATTTTCCAAATTTGTTTTTCCAAGTCCGCCATCTACAAAATATTCTTTTTTATCAAAATTTAAGTCTAAAATTCATCTTCAATATCCCCCCTTTTGTCTTTTGAAAGGAAAGACATCATGGGTTTTCCTGTGGGATATCCTTAACCAATTTATCACTATATTTGGTGGTTTTAGTTGACCACTAACCATGTTCACTTCATTTGATGGTTTTGTTTGACCACTTAACCATTTTCATTCCATTTGTGTACTCCCCCCCTTGAGGTGAAAAATATTTTCATTCTCATTTCATTGTCTTTACTCGATATTGATTTTTTTAGTAAGACATATCTCCTTGGTTTTTGATGACCATTACTAAGGATTGATCCATCCATAGTGAATATTTAATCTTGTAGGATTATTTCATTTGGAGTATATGTTGGATGAATGATTGATCTTGCTGCAATGCTGAAAAGGATGGAGATAAAAAAATGATCATCCATATGACTAGTTCCATGAAAATGGTGACACTTATCGTTTTGATGTTGAATTTGAACATGTGAAATTGAAACTTCTTGAATAAATCTAACACTTCAGAAGTGGATTGGTTTGAAATATTATAGAGTATGAAATGTAACTTCCTTTTCATATATGATACCTATTTTGTGCTTGTTGATCTTGATTTCTTTCCAAGGTCTAATGATGGGATTGGAAAGAGTATGTTGAACACATTCATGAAAAAAATCATCTTCATTTGAAACTTATTTTGAATTTGTTTCACTGAGTTAATCACGTGTTTATTGTTGATTGGAATCTTTATCACATTAAAAAAGTGGGTTTTTATGAACAAAAACTAGTTTAGAATGCTAATTCTTTTGTCGTGTTTCATCATGTTGAAGCTACGATTGAGTTTGGAGAAATTTTACTTTGTCTTGTGAAACTTGCAAAAAAACTAGAACCAATTGAAGAGTTACTTTGTTGATTGAGATTATGTTGTTGACAACAATGAATATTAGAGTGTTTGGTAACTCTAATAATTCTAGACTTTGAGCCAGTTTTAAGGGCTAAATTAGGCCTCGTGCAAGTAGGTTCCAATTACAATTGACTTAGAAACAAAGAAGGGATTCTTGCAACTTCACCCTGTATACAATTCAATAACTGAACCATTTCTATGTAGACTTATAATTACAATAACTCAATCAATTTTGGGGTGTTGGTTTCAACAAAGAATGCACCTAACAAGTACAATGCAATTCAACTTAAGTTTGATTTCACACTTACAAAAGGAACTATTGCAAGTGTATTTCTCAAAATTGATATTGATTTTGAAGTTGAATTGATATAAACTTTAATTAATGTTGATGTAGATTTTTCGTTGAATGCTGATGTGATTGACAACTTGATATATTTGTAGTTGCTTGATAACTTGTACCTGATTAGAGTTAGTTTGAGCATACTTGCATTTATTTAACTTTCTGTGTGCTCCATGTGCTTATGGTCAAATAATAAATTGCAATTGTGTCAAAACTAGACTCAAAACATTATAAAGAAACTATGAAAATATTCACCATCATACACAACTTAAGTTGTACCTAAGATCCCATTATTCATAGTTCAAGCTAATCTAGGACATTACTACCACTGAAAAAATGATATCCTTTTATTAAAAGGTGTAGTACATAACACTCTCAAGCTTCTTTTCTCATTTTCAACGAGGATATATTTTTTTGGTACACTGATTACCATGCAATATCCTCTAATGATCTTTTACAAATGACATTGTCTTTCCTCTTCAATGGGAATATAGAGGGAATTAATTACCATGCAACCTCCTTTAGCGACCTTTTACAAATTACATTGTTTTTACTCTTCAATGAGAATACAGAGGGCACTGTACACATGAGAAAAAATTTATAATTTGAAAACACTCTCCAATGATAAATACAAATGAATTTTTGTAACATCCCGCTCTTGCGCGCACTGAGAAAACTTATTCTTTGAGGACACTTTCATGCAAGTGATCCGGGTAATTATACTATTGGTCATTTTGATAATTATTATGAGATATTATGTAATTGATGATGTGTTATTTTGTTGCATTTACATAAACATGTGCTATTGATTAGGTTCTCATGAGTGTGTAGGACTTTGGACATTGAGGATGCAGAGGCATCGATGAAACCCCTTGGACTCCGGATCGAGTCAGGGAGTGGGATGTTTGGGGTTTGAATGTTGTTGATGTGACATATGTACATATGATTAGATGTTATGATGATTGATTGTTATTGCTAACATGGTTCGTTGATGGATGCATGATGACGATAGCTTCGCATGTGTTGTTCGGATAATCATCAGTTGGTGTCATTTCGTCATCCACACTTAGGTAATAATCATTAATCATTGACTTTGATTCTCAATATCAATACACATATGTAGTCATATGATATTAATATCCTAATCACCTTAAAAATAATCACAAATAACCCCACTACATATATACTAACACTATTAAATAATTAATTAGGAATAAAACCTAATTACCTAAAACTCTAAACAAATAAATAATTAAAGCCTCCTATAACCTAGATTTTTATATACTTATACACACTAATTATTATCCAAATCATAAACAAGTAATACTCAAATTTAATCAATCTAATAAATTTTCATGACTAAACCCTAAAAATAATTAATAAATAACCTCCTAATCACTCTCAAAACCCTAGATTTATTAAATTAAAGAAACCCTAAAACACTTAGTTTGTTTATTACCTAAGTGCTTAAAAAACCTTAAAAAAACCCTAAATGATTAAAGAAACCTAGATTTCACACTATCATCAATATTGACACCTAACTATAATATCCACACTTAGGTAATAATCATTAATCATTGACTATAATCATATGATATTAATATCCTAATCACCTTWAAAATAATCACAAATAAACCCCACTACTTATATACTAACACTATTAAATAATTAATTAGGAGTAAAACCTAATAACCTAATTACCTAAAACCCTAAACAAATAATTAAAAGCCTCCTATAACCTAGATTTTTATATACTTATACACACTAATTATTATCCTAATCATAAACAAGTAATACTCATATTTAATCAATCTAGTAAATTGTCATGACTAAACCATAAAAATAATTAATAAATAACCTCCTAATCACTCTCAAAACCCTAGATTTAAGTCTCATTAATTAAATTTAAGTCTCATTAATTAAAATAAATTCCGAAATTAGGATAGTTGACTTAGTTAATAACTTTTAAATTAAAAATTGTCTTGCGTTTAAAGTATTAATTGACGATGATCAACTAGCTCTCATTCGACGATTAGTCCTGATGATGAATCTTGATTCGGATTCGAAACGTCGATGATGAAATGACACCAACTGTGGATTATCCAAACAACACATGCAAAACTCCTCACCACAGAAACTTAAAAACAACATGACAATATCTTGCCGACCAGACTCACATTTGGAGTAGAGGGGTCATGCACAAAAACTAGAGACATTGAAGGAGAGGTGTGGCAGCAAACCTTCCACAACCTACTAGCACTCTCGCCATGGATTGAACTGTAGGTTAACAATTACTTAGTTTGAGAAGACCCATGATGTCGTGAGGGAAGACTGTGATAGTCGCTCACGATGATTCTAAGAGGCGCGCAATAAGGCAAGGTACTTATTCCTTAGAGGCTCTTAGTCTCCCACAAGATCACCTGGTGGAGTATTGACTCTAGGGGTTTGACGTCTACCAAATTTAGTCAAGAGGAGAGTGACACCCTTGGAGCACGTAGTGCGTCTTGAATAGAACATTGTGCAAGGAAAACAAAAAAACACGAGTGGAACCCTTGGAGCACCTAGTGCATCTTGAAGGTCGCATCACACAAGGAAAATGAAAAGAGGTGAGTGGCACCCTTGGAGGACGTAGTGCATCCTAAAGGGCACGTCGCGATTTTAACTGATAACTGAATAAAACTAGTCCGACTTAAAATGAATGATGTGATAAGTAAAGTTTAATGACTAATTTTTCCCTTAGGAACTATCACCAAGCTTAGTGAATTAAAAACCTAGGTCTGAGTAGAACCTCAAAACAAAAAAAACAACAACTAATAAGATGTATAACCAGATTAAAGAGGAAATTTTAATTCCCTACGGTTCTTTTTATAAAATTTTAATTCAACAAGGTTCTTTGTATAAAATTTTAATTCACTAAGATTCTTTTTATAAAATTTCAATTCACTAAAGGTTCTTTTGTAACTAATAATAAAAATTCAAACTTTAATTATTAAAAAAAAAGGAAATTGTGATGGAGGATTAAATTCATAAAAAGAGTAAATGGTTGTTTATCTAAACTACTAATTCTGAACTTAGTTATAAAAAGGGGAAACTTAAAAGAAAAATAAACTTAAAGAAAAAGTGAAACTTAAAAAAGGGGAAAACTTAAAGAAAAAACTGCATGTCTAACTTAGTAAGGAATCTAGCCTTTGGAACTTTCTAGTTATGAACTCAACTAGGAATTAAGTAAGGCGTAAGTCATTTAAGAATTGTAAGGGAATATTGGAACACCGAGGAGCATTTTTTGGAATGCTTTAGGTGGGTGAGGGAAATAGGAATAATTAATTAATTAATAAAATTGATTTTCTGGTGAAACTAAGGAATCAAGCGACATGTGTATGGGGGAGGTTTTTCCTAATTAAATTAATGAAAATGGAATCTAATGAGAATTTTGGGAAACTAATGATTAAGAAACTCTATAAAAAGGATGGCGGAGGAGGAGTATGGATCATCATTTGGCTTGTGTAACGTTATGCTGCTGAAATTTTATTTTTACTGAACTTTCTCTTGTAGGAGTTGGGATACCCAGCTCGGGTAACGAGTGGTAGCTCGACCTTGCAAGGTGAGCTGGATAATAGAATTCTCTGGTATTGTGTGTGTGTCCCCTTTGTGGTTCAGGGGGCTCAGGGGGAAAAAGAGTACCCCTAGCATTGGTTGGGAGGTATCAGTGAGATCACATCGGCTGGCAATCGGGAGCTGGATAGAGTGCACGTAGGACAATGAATTTGGAGCTTTCACATTTGACTATGATACGCATGTGTATATTTTTATTGAATGGTAGTTTAATTATTGTTCATGTGCCTTCAGTAATGTACTTCTACTGTGTTAAAGTTTATATTTTATTCAACGTAACACTATCCAAAGATTTCATTTTTATCTTCAACAAATTGTCTTGATGAGCCCATCGTTTCATGCTCATAGAACTTAAAGTCATCCTAGCCTTATGCTCATTGTATTTTGAATTGATTTCCCATGGAAAACCCAAAACCTGATTGAAATGACTTCTCTATGTTTGTTTTTATTGATTTAATATGAAGAAAAATTGTGTTTTTATCTTCTGTCCCTTATCCTTTAAGTTATTAGTCTGTGCCTGAGCAGTCGAACAGGAACCTAATCGACTGTCTTCACTTCGGTGTTTAAGACTGATATTTAAAGGCCTTGATTTCATGTGCATGGATAATAAGTGAAGGATATATTTCATCCATCTATCTATCCCTTACTTATCTCTATGTTTTTCTTCTATGCATAATCCCTGCGTCCTTCCCAGAATTTTGCTCTGCGTTTTTAATTGTTTAAACTTTGATAAATCTCTGCGCTTGAATGATAAATATTTGTGGTTTCTTGTGATTGATTACTTCTGCGTTTTCTTGTGATTTATTATCTTTGAGTGATCTTATGATTGATTATCTCTAAGTTTTCTTATGATTGATTATCTCTGCGTTGAATGATTAATCTCTGAAGAATTAAAATCTGATTCCTTGGCTCATTGCAAGAGGGGAAAATCATTTTTCTTTTCCAGCAAATCTAGGTGACTCATACACACCTTATACCCATTCTCCTTACCTAAGAAAAAGTCAAGTTATCAACAACAAATTTCTTGGCGAATTTCCCAACAAAGGTAGTGCCACTGGGCATTTTTCTTGGAATTTTTACATAACATTTACCCCACAATTTATGGCATATTAAACAACCTTTTTACCCCATGATTTTCTGGGAAATTTACCCAGATTTGAAATAGCGAATCCACCCAGCCTTTACCAATGCGATTGATTGCATTTGATTAGCATTTGATTGAATTTCATTTGAATAGAGACTTTATTTTACTCTGGGATTTTCCTTTTATAGACAACGATTCATCCAACCTTTATACAACTTTCACACCACAATTTTTGGGGTGATTTACCCAGCTATCACATAGTGATTTCCCATAAATGATTATTTCCAGACAACTACCTGTGTTAGACAACATTTCTATAGTTTATCAATCAATAGAATTTTTAATGCACAACAAATATGGTAGACAACGTTTTTATCTAATAGACAACGATTTATTTACATAGTTGTTGACAATGATGTATCCAAAATAGACTAACCCTTTTCAGACAATGATATATTCATTTGACAAGTGATATATCTTTTAGACAAAAATATATTTATTAGGCAATGATATGTCATTGTTGTTGTCAATGATTATCATTAACTACAATAATATTTATCAATAAATACAGTAATATCAATATATAATTGTTAGATAGCGATTTGCTAGACCAAGACATATTTGTTAGATAGATATATGTTTGTTAGATAGAAATATAACAAGGCTTGATATCTGAACAATATAAGAATACTCTCATGTTTCATCAAGTTTTATTTTGTCCAGAACTCTCTCTAAAACGAAATTGCACTTGAAAATCAAGATTGAGGCAAAACTTTCCAATAAATTGATTTAAGCATACTTCATCAAATGTATCGACATTCAAGAACTTTAGTAGTAATTTAATTGAATGTAGGACATAACGGTTTAAAAAAAGATATTGTTGCAATAATGGTCGTGATCCTTACCACAACTAGATTAATTGTTTTAATATGTCAATGGTTTTACATATATGTATTATGACTTATGCAACAATAGATTAATTGTTTTTTTATAGCAATGGTTTAATTATCAGTCTTTTAACTTTTGCCACAATATATTAAATGTTGCAATGGTAATAAATTAATGGCTTAATTGCATTGGAAATAGCTTACTTGATTAATTGCAATGATAATAGTTCACTCGTTT
>SNQJ01S0101339.1:0-30086 GCA_010110895.2 Picea sitchensis
GAAAATGCTAGTCTCTTGTTTTTAAAGTCAAGGAAGGTTTGAAGGAATGTGATCGTATACACCAGGTCTATTACAGAGTCACAAATCAGATTTGGATGATGAAATTGATGAGGGCTTTTGGTTGTGGTACATGTTGAGTACATGGTTGAGACAAGTAGCTGATGAGTTGGCACACATACATGAGGTGTATAGTTGACGATGTTGGTACATATTGATGAGTCATAGTTTATGAGTAGTTGAAACATGATTGGCACATACTTGGTACATGGTTGAATGCACTTGTTTATGGTACAGGTTGATTATAGGTTGGTGCATGGTTGATGCACTTGTTTATGGTACAATTTGATTACAGGTTGAGGTACAGGTTGATGCATGGTTGATGCATGGTTCAGATTTATTGGTACAGGTTTACAATGGTATATCTCATAGTGATAGTGTGATAGTGGTTCCATCATTCTACTTCTATTTCAGGGTGGCGGCACGGGGCAAGGATAGGTGGTTGTAGCCACCTTCCAGTTGTAGCGGGAGAACATTGGGGGTTGTAGCCTCGTTCTGGTTGTAGCCAGAGAATTGGGGAGTTGGAACCTCCCTCAGGTTGTAGGCTGAGAAACGAGAGGGTTGGAGCCTCCTTCCAGTTGCAGCTGGAAAACAGAGGAATTTGGTGCTTCCAATGAATGTAATTCTTCAAGACATATAAGAAAACACATTCTGTGGTTTTCTCCGTATTTGATTTTCCACGTAAAACACTGGTGTACTGTGTATGTGTGTGATTGTTTATTTCTTACTTCTCATTATTGGATAATAATTCTACATTGATATAACATTTGAAGAAAAAATATTATAATTACGCTATTACTGATTCACCCCCCCTTTCAGTAATCCAACATATTTAATATGGATTCTATAAGTAATCTCTTACTTACCAGCACTAACTACTTCCAATGGAAATCCCATGTGGAGGATTTATTAAGAAGTAAAGGCGTGTACCGGATTACCTTGGGAAAGGAAACAACACCCACTAATGCTAATAAGAAAGACAAATAGGATAATAGGAATGACGAAGCATGTGGATTAATTGGAATGTCCATCTCTCCTGATTTAAGGTTCCACCTTCAATCAATTGATAAACCCAAAGAAGCTTGCAAAAAGATTGAATCTGTGTTTGGTAAACATAATATTATTCAATCACAATAGTTAGAAAATCAAGTACTAACTTTAAGTCCAAGTGATTTTTCTTGCATTGAAGACTATCTATCTAAGTTTAAAACTCTTGGAACTTTATGTGAAGAATGTAAGATAAAGATAGATGAAGATCGTTGCATCTATCTTATTATTTATAAGCTAGGTAATGCATATTATGATCTTGTATCTACCTTTTATGCCATGCAAGAGGCTCTAGGGGCATCTTATCAAAAACCCAGTCTTGAGAACTTTTGTGATGCTTTGATTAGAGAGCAATATAAGCTAGTACAACTTGGAGTGATCATCACTATAGGCACCTTCAACAAATCCTTAGTTGTCCATCAGAAAGATAAACCCAAGAATCCAAAGAATCAACATCCTCACCAAAACAACAAGCAATATAAGGGTCCCAAATCCACTTAGATAGTTTTTGCTCCTAATGGAGACAAAGGAGCAAAATATAAAAATAAGAATACTAACAAAAATTGCAACTTTTGTGATAAAGATGGTCATGATGAGTCCAAATGTTTGAAGAAGATGGCAGCTTTAGAAGCAACGATGAAGAAGCACAACATCAATATTGATTCTACTTCTTCTTCTTCTTCTCATGGACATGCACTTTCTGCTTCTGGTTTCTCCTTCAATACAACTTCTACTTTTACTTCTAATAAGTGGATTATTGATTTTGGAGCATATTATCATATGGCTAAGGATAGAGACATATTTTCCACTCTAAATGAATGTAACACAAAGAAAATATTTGTTGGTGATGTTAGATCTCTTAGTGTTGAAGGATCTGGAACAGTTCAAGTAGAAAATGGTCATTTCAATGATGTATTCTATGTTCCAAGTCTTTCTTGTAACCTTCTATCAGTATATCAAATCACTCATTCAAGTGAAGGTAAAACCATAGAGTTTTCACCTCACCAAGTTGTAATAAAGGATATAAAAGATCCTAAGCATATTCTTGCAACTGGAATTGTTGATGATATTACAAGGTTGTACAATTTTGAAAACTTTGGGTCATCATCTTTTTCATCAGTTTTTGTTGCTCATATCGATGACTTGAGCAAAGTTTGGCATGAGCGTTTTTGTCATATAAACTATCACTCATTGTAGAAACTATGTAATCAACAGATGGTGTTTGTGCCGGTTGTTTTCTCGACAAACATCATCGGGACAATTTTGAAAAATGTGCCTCTTGGCACTCCTCAAGTCCTTTTCTACTTGTTCACAGTGATTTGTGTGGTCCACTTTCTTCTCCTTCTTTTTCTAGGTGCAATTATTTATTAAATTTCATTGATGACTTTTCCAGATGTACTTGGGTTTACTTCTTAAAAATTAAGAGCGAATTTTTTGACAAGTTTTTGGCCTACAAGGCCCTTGTAGAAAATCGATCTAGACATCAAATTCAAAGGTTAAGAACAGATAATGGAGGCGAATATGTGAACAATAATTTTACAAGTTACTGCACTACACAGGGAATCCAAATGCAACACACTATTCCATATACACCACAAAAAAATGGTGTTGATGAGAGAAAGAACCACACATTAAAATAAATGGCTAATTGTATGATCCAATCTAAGGGATTAAGTCTAAAGTATTGGGCAGAAGCCATCAACCATGCAAATTACATAGTAAATCACACTCCCACAAAGGCTCTTAAAAATATAACGCCGGAAGAAGCTTGGACTAAAATTAAACTAGATGTAAGTTAGTTTCGTGTATTTGGCAGTATAGCATGGGATCACATTCCTGATGACAAAAGGAAAGCATTGTAGCCTAAAAGTGAGAAGTGTATATGTGTTGGTTATTCTGAAGATGTCAAAGGTTATATACTTCTTCAAACACATTGTAATAAAATTATTATTAGAAGAGATGTTAAATTTGATGAAAATATCTTGGCGATCCTAATTCGACATTTGTGACTTCTTTGGCCTGTGAGTTTAATTCGACGGTTGTGCCTTCTTCGGCCTGCGAGCCATATTCGGTGTTTGTGCCTTCTTATGTTCTGGTTTCTTCTTCAGATGATGACAGTGAGGATGAAAATCCACCTCTGCCTTCTCACCTTCCTCCAGATGAGTCCTTTGAACCCGAACTAGCACCAACTCCACCGCTTCCTAGATGGGTCCATTCAACATGATAATGAGTTTGTGATATTATTGGTGATCCTTCAGATCAACATCGGACACGTTCATAGTTACAACAAGCCTCTTCTCTTTTGTCTCAAGTTTCAGAAACTCATGATCTAGAGACATTTGAAGAAGCTTCAGGTCATCCAGATTGGGATACACCAATGAATGAAGAGTATCGTTCTTTGAAGGGATACAACCTGTACTTCTCCCAAAGTTGATGCCACCCTGTACCGTCAATTAGTTGGTAGCCTCTTATACTTGACTCATACCCATACTGATCTTTCCTTTATTGTTGGTATTGTTTCCCGGTATATGCAAACACCCCATGAAATCCATTGAAAAGAAGATAAAAGGATACTTCACTATGTCCCTGGTACAGTTTAGTTCGGAATACATTACAGTTCAGGGGGGACTCCTTTATTGGTTGGTTTCACTGATTCAGATTAGGCCAGCTACCCTGATGATCGGAAGTCTATTGCAGGTTATGTTTTTAGCCTTAGTTTAGGACCTGTCACTTGGGCCTGTAAGAAACAACAAGCTATTGCACTTTCTTCAGCATAAGCAGAGTACCGAGCAACAATAAATGCAATTCAGGAATCCTTCTAGCTTCAATAGATCCTTTCATAGTTTGGATTCTAGTAGCAGCATCCGACCAGTCTTTGGTGTGACAATCAGAGTGCCATCAAGCTTGATAAATACCCAGTTCAACATCAACATAGAAAACACATCGAGCTACACATGCACTTCATCAGAAATCTCATTCATGATCAAGTTATTGAAGTTCTCTTTTTCCCTACAGAAGATCAAGTTGCAGACATTTTCACAAAGTCTCTTACAGAAGAGAAGTTTTCCAAACTTCGATCTATGCTAGGAGTTCATAAAGTTTTCATTAAGGGGGGATAGGCTCTAATGCCACTTTCCTTCTCCTATTGTGTCACCATTGTAAATCCTTCAATCCTATCCCAAGTTGTTCTTAAGGGGGGATGTTAGGATATTTAGACACTTAGGAGTTAGTTAAGATCTACTTTGTCTAATGCATCATTAGGTAAAAGTGTGTTTCTTAGTGTGCTTCTTTATTATGAATTAGTATGAATTTGTAGATAGGAAATTCGATGGTGACGATATATTCCCGACATAGAGTGATCTGATGGTTCATACTCTCCTCGATCTGAACGGTCATTGATTTGTGTCTTAACACCCTATTGGTACATGATCTCTATTTAAAGAGCATGGAGGGTCATTTGTCGATGATTGATTGTGAGAAACTCTCTTGTAAAATCTCTCTGTAATTTTATTTTTTTCATTAATAAATTGCTCCATGTGGCCACGTTGGCTGGGGTTGTGGATGTTTCCCCGTAGGGGTTTTACCAAGTTAAAACATCAGTGTGTTGATCTTTGATCTGTTTATGTGAGTGGTTATTGAAGGTGTTTGTCCTCTGTTGGAATACCTATGTTTTCAAAAAATATCATGCACCTAAAATAAAGGTCGTATGCAAAAGTTACGACTGTGGGAAGTTGAGGTACCAAATTACACCAAATTACCCATAGGGACCACATGACGTTTGGCATTTCACCTTCTAGGTTTAGGTTTTTGGATGTCTAGGGTTTTGGAATTCATGAGTAATATCAAAAAGGCCTTTGGAGCCTTATTTTAATTCAGTCTTCTCAAGCAGATGTGCATAGCAACCACATCACTTCTCATATATAGCTACCACCATTCGAGCAAGTGTTTCAGTTCTGCAGTTTTACAGTTTTAGCCTATTTCATTATTTAATAGAAGATATTGTTCACTATTTTTTTTTTATTCTTCATATCTCTATGTTTATTGTATCTAGTCTATTAATTACTTCGTTCCTCTCCTAAAAATGTTTCATTAGTCCAATCGGCTCGAAAAATGGTTAAACCGGCATCGAAAAGATGACTTTTCAAAACAATTTTAACGAGTGTGACAAAGACAAGATCACTCGAAAATATTTTCAATTTTAAGGAGTCTGAAAAGAGCTTAACTATGAACTCACATCCTTTTTTGAGTTTAGTCTCAGCCCTAAAATTTATAAAATTAACTGAGGAGAAATATCCGGAAGAGACGAATCTCCCAAGGCATACCTTTTTCCTGTAAAATCTACTGGCTGAAAAAAGGGTTAAAATCATACCAAGAAGATGTTCTTATGGACCAATTTAACAAGTGTGAAGGAACAAGGTCACTCGATAGTCATTTCAATTTTAGGGAGTCTGAAAAGAGCTTAAATATGGACTCTGGAGGGGTTTCGTTTTCGTAAGTAATCTCCAAGGCCGGAAAAAGGTGATAAACCAAAACCAAGGAGAATGTTCCTTTTTAGAAGATTTAGTCTCTTAGGCCCGAAAATGGGTTAAACTTATGCCTGAGAATACTCTTCTAGCGAACCAAGTTCCTATAGCATACCTTTATTTGTAAAATTGACCATTTGAATTGAAAAAGGGGTAAACTACTATCAGACAAATGTGCCTTCAAATATGAGTTAGGCAATCGTGAATGGCAACAAGATCGCTCAGAAATAGTTTCATTTTTAGAGAGTCTGAAAAGGGATTAAAGAATATTATAGGGGGCTACTTTTCTCAATTAATCCAAACGAGATCGAAAAGAATACATACAGTCTCATTGGATGTTTCTTTCAAATTTTAAAGTGAGCTTGAAAAACAACAAAGCATGCTCATTAGGGAGTCTCGAGGGTAAGGCCAAGAATGATGAGGCTTTGATATGTAATAATGATGAGACTAATCGAGGAATCCCAAGCCTATAGTAAAAAATGACAACATGAACACCAAAATGCATCAAAGGATCTACCTAGGGAATCCATGTAGAGGTAGGCTCTACCACCTAATTATGACACTTCTAAAGCAACAATGAAGGTTCTGTGACGCACGTTAGTGGGGTCGATCCTATGGCAAAGTAGAAAAGGAAACGTGATGCAGAAAGTGGGAATGAAATCCTAACTTATATGCAAAAAGTTGGAAAAAATGACTTTTACCAAAGAATGTAAAAAATGTAACCAATCCCAAAAATAATTACCAAACCGAAAGGAGAAAAGTACTAGAATGAAAAATAGGTAACTCAGAAGTGAATTTGAGTAACCACCAAGCCAGGAAAAATGACAAAGAGGACCAAAAAAAGGGGGAAAAAAGCCAAAATATTCTATAAATAGAGGTGGACAGCTCATTTTTGCCATTGCAAATTAATCAAAAGGTAAAAAAAATCTTTCGTTAAAAGAGTGGATTCGGGGAGCTGTAGTGGACAAAACAACCTTCTATTTGGACCAAGTAAGTACAAACTACCTGTTCTTGCATTTCAATTCCTTATTTTTATGTTAATTTTTAGTTTGGGAGGGGCATGCTCTTGTAAAAAGGGCATGCTTATGTGTATGCGGGTTTTCCAAGGCCAACCCATGTATGCAGTCAGGAAAAATAGAAAGAAACTCCAATACATACGTAATTGTGTAGTAAACATCCCACATACCCCCTCCTTTGTATTGAAAAAATAAAAAAAACAAGTATTAACTCTTCTCCACTCTTTCATGTGACAGGATGTATACTCACTGGAGTGAGAGAGAGCATGAGGAGATTGATATATTGGTCGAGGAGGACCCTATGGCCATCACCGCACTGAAAAAGTGTGTTTTGTGGAAATTCTTCCAATGTCCATTTATGAGGGCACACTCGAGGTTTCTCAATGCTCTCGTGGAGTATTGGCATCCTGAGGCAGAGGCATTTATGCTAGAGGTCCAATCACTGACCCTGACTTCAGAGGACATATACTTTTTGACTGGCCTCTCGAGAAGAGGGGAACCGGTCAACTTGAGGACTTTTCCTCTGGGGCTGTTCAACATTGAGGATTACATCAACATGTACCATGAGGCTGGCACAAAGAAAGTGGATTCTCAAGTGCCAATCCACAAGATCACCAACCTATTTCTACGAGTGATCCTACTTTTGAATGGGTAGATTACTAGATCTGCAACACTCCATCAGGCATCCCACACACATATGCATTGTGCAATTAAGTGTTTGGAGGAAATAATTTTTGACTGGAGTACCACCATGTTTGTATGCATGAAGAGACAACTCACAGAGTTTCGTAGGCGTACCAACAAAAAATTCAAGTTTGGTAACATGTCATACCCCAGTGATCGAGGATTACCCCTATGTAGGGATTAAATTCATCATAGATACAGACATGCCTGTGCCTCTTGACGAGGAGCATGGCGAGATAGGTAACATATATTTTTTAAGTTTATTAATTTTTTTATTTTCATATATATCCTTTTTGTGTGTGTGTAGAGTACTAACTCCTGAATATGTTATGTATAGATGTAGGGCCTGTTCGACCAACAGACCTAGCAAGGACTCAATGTTTTCCTCGACTAGAGGCAGGACTAGCAGTGACAGTAGGAGCAACAACTGCGGGAGGACCCCCAAACGAAGAGGCTGATAGAGTCTTACGAAAAGTGGAGCGGAACCTCACTTCTCTTACTCGTGTCGTTCCTATGGTCTCCCCCCACCTATGCAAGAACATATAGTAGGGATTCCTTGGACATGGGTCCAATTGTTATGGCATCTTGCGAACATTGTCATTCATGATAGCAGGGCCAATAAGCCTCTACCTTAGATAGTGTTGGACCATTGATGTTTCGAGGGAATGTTTTGTACTATATATATTTTTTAAGGGCACAAGCCCAACGATGTAGACCAATGAATTTTGAGGCTGTCATGCCCACTTTTGTACTCATAACACTATTTTTGGACACACACACACACACACACACACATATACACATATTTATTTCTTTATGGATAACATTTTTTACAAATGTATTTACATGTGTATGTGTGTGTTTTTATTTTTATATGTGAGCAACATGCCAATCTAAAACTTGATTACCTAGAGTATTTGTTAAATGATTAAATCTCCTAGGAACATGGATATACACAATTTAATCAAAAGATTGTTCTAAGAGATATACCCTAAGGAATCGTCAGTGAAGAGTGGGATCATAAACGTGATAAACCCCATTTAAATAGGACACAACCAACTGAGCATATAAGTAAAACCGAAGGCGAGAAATTCCATCTGACAAAGAATCACATAGAAATTCTATCACTGCACTACACTCAAAAACCTTATTGGTTGTGTCGCCTAGAAAAATACCTACGAAAGTTAGCAACTGGCCTTTAGGTGTGAAAATAACCCAAGCTGTAGAAGCAAGCCTCCGAGTGTGTCGGCTAGCATCGTCCATGAACCCAATGTAAACCTATGATTCATTTCACATCTTCCATGGTGAAAAAGAAGACATAAATAACTACATGTCCACAAGACAAAAAATACAAAAAAATGTATAAGAGACTATACATATATACAAGAAGCCACCTAGATGACCAACATAAGAGTAGTATTTCTTAAGGTAGAGCCCATTTCTAGGCTCTGCTAAATAATTTCCCTCAAAATCATCAAAATCAACTAGACCATAAGCGCCCTTCTCTAAGACCTCTTTCACAATGAAAGGTTCGAACCACATGGTCTTGAAATTTCCTGCCCGCATGGGATGTTTGTCTTGATCATAGACTAGGATAAGATCGACTTGGGAGAAAATCCAAGGGAGAATGGACTGATCATACTGACACTTGACTCGTTGCTTATGAGCTTCATTAGATAAGGTTGCATCATGATGCAACTCATCGATATGCTCGAGATATAGAAGGTGTTCCTCAAGCGGTGAAGTCTCTGGAAGTAACTCCATTTCCAACTTTAAAGAAGGAATCTGACATTCAATAGGTAAGACTGCTTCCAACCCGTATGCGAGTTGAAAAGGTGCAAAACCAGTGGCAATATAGATAGATGTTCCATATACCCACAACACTAAATACAACATCAAATGGAAATTTGACTTGGCATAACTGATCGTCCACAGAAGAATAGTCTTAAGAGACTTATTCATAGCTTCAACCTGACCATTCACTTGTGGGTAGTAGGGTGACGAATGTTCCTCTTTGAACCAGAGATTTGATGTTAATTCAGTCATCATTTTATTCTGAAAGTGACTAGCATGGTCATTGACAATATATTTTGGGATACCAAATCTTGCTACTATTTTATTAAATATGAAAAAAGTCGTGGTTTCACCATCATTGCTAAAATTCGGCATAGCGTTGACCCACTTCGTGAATTAGTCTACTGCTATGTTGATGTAAGGATGCCCCCTGGCTGAAGCTGGGTGAGGTGTAGTAAATTAAATCCCCCACTTGGTGAAAGGATCAACAACAATGACTGAAAACATAGGAGCAGGGTGTGCCTGTATCTTCCGACAGAAGATCTATCACAGGTGGCACTTCTTGCCCACCTCCACACAATCCTTGATTAATGAGGGCCAGAAGTAACCTACACGTATAATATTTTGGGATGTTTCCAACCCAACAAAATGACCACCACATGCTCCAATGTGATAGTCGTTCAAAATGAGCTCTACTTCTTCGTATGTGAGACATTGCTGAAGAATGCAATCTACGCCTTGACAATACAAAGTGTCATCGAGTATAAGATAGTTTTGCACCTGATTTCAAATTCATTGATGCTCATCACGACAAGAATAAACAAGGAACTTCAAAGTCTGGAGATACACAAGTATATCTCCATACCATGGGTCTAAAGATGAAATTAGAAAAATATCTCCATTGATGGGTGATTCTTCGGGCACAAAATCACTAGACTCGACCAACAATTTCAAAATTAGTTTAGGATTCAAGCGAATCTGATAGTAGAGACATCGCTCAAAGATTAGTCGTAGATGGGCAGGATGATCAGATCTCTTGCGAGAATCTGATTCTAGATCATCAAGGTACGCCTCAACTCTGCGTTTGAGATCGTGAAAATTGAATGATGTGTCCCGCTGAAAGGAATCTTTAACATTCTTCATTCCAAAACACATCTTTCGATACGCAAATGTACCCCAAGGACAAATAAAAGTTGTTTTATGTTGGTCCTCAGGTTTGATTTGAATCTGATTGTATCCCAAAAATCATTCATGAACGAAAAGACTTCGTAGCTCGCACATTCATCGACAATATGATCAATAAACAGGGTTGGGAAATTGTCTTTCGAGTAGGCCTTGTTCAAATTGCGTAAATCCATACAAACATGAATCTTGCCTTGTTTCTTGTTGACTGGAACCGGGTTTGACACCCATTCCATCAATTGTACAGGGTAGATAAAACCAAATTTGAGCAGTTTCTCTACTTTTTCCTTTATTGTTGTCTCTTTTGGAGGATTGACCGGACGAAGCTTCTGTCGGACTAGTTTGGCATCAGGATAAGTTGTGATTTTATGTTTGAAAATTCGTGGGTCAATTTATGGAATCTCCTCGTAAGACCAGGAAAAAACGTCGTGGAACTCCTTGAATAACTTGGTGTAAGTTTGAATCTCTTATGGGAGAAATCCGCTCTGACAAAAACATTCTCAACGACGCCAAGGGTTTTGGAGATATCTATTGGAATCATTGTAGCAATGCTTTCCATGTTACCCTCGGTGTAAACTCTGTGTGTAGCTAGAGGATTGATAGGACAAGGCATATTTCCATTCACGGTCAAAACAAACTCTCCCGCCTGTACTCTCCTAAGCTTGGGATGAAAATAAGATCTATGATGTAGATCATCCAAAGGTTTGTCGAGACCAATAATTTCCTCGAGAATCTCCTCTTCAGAGGGAAATACCAAGTCTAAAGGATCTTGAGTGGCAAGAGAATATTGAGCCCAAATAGGCTTGATAACTGGATCTAACTCCTGTGAGGGAGATGGATTTGGGTTGGCCGAGGCTTACTGGACAATGTTGTACACAACCTCAGCCGTTGATAAGGGCATGGTCATGCCAGAGTGCCCTATCCCTTCCATCAAAACCTATGGGGAAGGTAAATTCCACGGGTCATGAAAGTAGCTCGTTCTAAAAGAGGACACTTGCAAAATTATAGCCCCTGGATGGTTGGGAAAAATCGATATAAAATTTACATCGTTGGAAGGCGGTGGGTAATAAAATGTTCCCATCAACGATGGAAACAAATTGACACCTAAGTTGACTATGCCAGGCTATGGGTTATTAATAATTGGGATCGTGGAAGCCCCCTATGAAGTGTCAAGATGAGAGAAGGACAACTAGTTGATGATCACGATTCGACCCTCATGAGGATAGCACAAGACACGAAAAACCATGCCAACCACCACATGTATCACATAAGTCCAACTCTGTCCTAACCAAATATTGTAGTCGAGAGACACATCGACCACTTGAACTTTGACACACACAGTTTTACCCCCTAACTGCATGGGAAAGGAAGGAATTATTCTATTTGTTCTAAACGACCAACCATAAAAATCCATAAGCAATGTAGGCAACGAAGACAAATCAGGCTAGTCAATGGCCTTACAACATGCCAATGACATCATCCAAGTCGAGGAACCCTCACCAACCACCATTCGTAAAATGTTCCACGTAAAATATTTCATGATGTAGGCCACTACTATCTGAAAGGAAAAGTGGTGAGGAAGATGATCTTTTAGGTTGGTTGGATAAAAAATGATTGATCTTGGGTTACTAGTCTCTGTTGCTCCTAGGGAGGACAACATAGATTTTCTTTGTGAGGGGAAACTCTGGAGGACCTCCAGAGCAGACATTTCACAAGGGGTCTATGCTAGATACTTCGTGAAGGAGTAGTTCTGAGCATCCCTCACATTTGGATTATGGGAATCCTTCTTAAATGCACCTTTAGGGATGCGAGTCATTGTTTCACCCACTGCCTTCTGAATTTGGAGAGGATTCGATGGGTTAGTGGCCTCCTTTCCCTTCTCAAAAAATTCTAGCATTCCATAGTCATGAGTCTTGGTCGATAAATGGGCATTGTCATTCATCATGTAAATGTTTTTGGTTAGGTTGTTATTGGTAGGCAAGGGGGGTCCCTGACCCCCTGTCGTGCTTGTTGATGCAGAAGACTGATCCATATTTTTTCCTTGTGGAAAATGGTTTGTCAACACAACATGTTGTTGTTGTGCTAGTAGCTTTTGGGCTTCAGCAAGCCGAGGGAATAGGTGATTCAGGTGGTCTTCCATGTAGAGATTACACAGATATTTCAACTACTTCTTCTCAGTTTTCCCCCGCTAGCATTGTTGGCAGCCTTTTTATCCCA
The DNA here is from genome assembly GCA_010110895.2 of Picea sitchensis. Lineage (NCBI taxonomy): Eukaryota > Viridiplantae > Streptophyta > Pinopsida > Pinales > Pinaceae > Picea > Picea sitchensis. The sequence continues at coordinate 12,521 of SNQJ01S0101339.1, forward strand.
TTTACCGTTTTTATTTCATTGTTTCTTCTTTCCCTCGGTCTACTAGTTATCCTTGGGAATCGTCGACTGCACATTGTGTACATCCAATGTCTGGGTAGGGGGAATAACTGAACTAGGATTCTAGCTGGCCATAGTTTGTTGTAACGACAATTGTTGCAATTGATTTGAAAATAGATCTGTGGACTTTCTTTGTCTCGAGACCATTATTCCATCAACGCGGGGCTTAGAATTTTGTTTGGCCTTATCGAGATTAGACCACAGTGCATCTTGCAATATCTCGTAGAGCATGCCAAATTGAGAGTAGATTAGTTATAGCTATTGGGCTCTCATAATAGTCTCCTCTTTTGAAAACACCCTGGAAGTTTCTATGTCTTTGGATATACAAGGAACCAAAGACTTTGAGAACCAATCAAGAAATAAATAAGGAAGGACCTTGACCTTAATCAAGCTCTTTCTTCATCGTCATTCTTGGATATGATCCTAGATGTGGTCAACCTTGGTTTGCTCAAAGTTGGCCAACAATTCATTGTCGGCATTGTATCTCACAGGTAACTGGAAATGGTTCAAGAATACCATCTCAAAGTCATTAAAGTAAGATGACCTCGATTCATCAAGCTCAATATACCACTTCGCATCACCCCATATAAGAGTGTGTTGAAAAAGGCGCAAATGAATAGAGTCATATTTTAATGAGTTTGATGAGCACCATAAGTGAAAGGTAGTCACATGATCACCCGGATCTTCGCCAGGCTTGCCCTCAAATTTCAGAATATCCGAAGGCAACTTAGTTGGCATGGGGGGCCAACCTGGATAGTGACATATCAGTTCATTCAGTAATCTCGACAAGTTTGGAAAATGCAGGGTTTCCAGAAAGGGTAGTTTCGATTGTGAAATGTTTACAGGAAAAGAGGGCCCTGGATTTTGATTGGCACCAGGTTGCCAAGAAAAGTTGGATTGTTGGCCAGGGTTTTGGTAGAAACTGTGGCCTTGACCAACAAAAGGAAATTGTGTCCTTTGAGGTGTCATCAGTTAAATCCCAAAATTGGATGACATGTACTGAACAATGATTGCTCCCTACGTTGTGTTCCAATGACGTTGGTAAGGGATGCCCCCATCCGATCCGACGGGCATAGGTAAAGAGCCTTGCCCAGGGTTCCATTGAGTATGTAAGAGATTACTCCCAACTGACATTTCTTTTGAGGGGAATGAGCCCTGCCAAGGATTCCAAAGACCATGTGTGGATTATACTCCATTCGTCGCTCTCCATGAAGGAATGGTACCTTGCATCAGGTTCTTTTGACCAAAGATGGGGTTTCCCCTAGTCGAGAAAGAAGCCGAAGAAAAAATGTTGTTCCCAAACTCACCAAACAAAGAGAACATCATAGATCCCACCGATGTTGTGTAAGAGGAAGGTCCTAAACTACATCCACCAAACATGTTATAATTAGCGTTAGGCCCGATTGGCTGCTGAAAAGCACCAACAAGCAAAGGGGGTGAAGGTGTTATATGACTCCCACCATAAGGAATGGAATTAAAATGCGAAGTAGTGCCTATGGTTGACCCTTGTAAGGGAGCATTGGAGCTCCCTGCCCCCACACCCATGGTCTATAAGGTAGAATAAGTAAGAACCAAATTTTTATCAAAGCCAAGCATCCCATATGAGAAGGGAGCACCTGTCGCGTTCTAAGTAAATGGAACAGTGTTTGAAGTCTTTAAAGATAATGGGCCAATGCCTGAAGTTGTGGGATTCGGGACAACTGAGGTCCTGACTATTGAAGGTGGGGGAGGAGGTAGGATTCCCCCTCTTGTAGTAGCTATAACGAGAGTACGGGGACTCTCGGATGAAGTAGTAGCAGTCTCTTCCATTTTCTCTCATCGAACTAGCTAACGCTCATAATATGTCACCTCAGGAGGGACAATATGAATCACTATCGACACCGAAAAGTTGGTAATCGAAGGATTCACTGGCCTGAAACCTTCAGTATCAAGGTCAGAAATGATAGAATCCTCTAAAGCCAGAAAGTCTCCTCTCAGAACAAGCTTGGGCACAGTTTCCTGCAGCCCATTTTCTTCGAACGATCCTTATTGATCAAGTATTTTCCTCAACACTGCCGCAGGTGGCTCCAAAGTAACCGGTGATAGACCATGAAGCGTTCGCGACCAATGAATATGTTGATCTTCCACTTTGTGAAATGATCAAATGACATAGTAAGTATTGACTAGCATGGAACACAAATCACACACTAAAAAGTTTCCTAAAGATAAATCAAGCAATAGACTAACTAGAGGGAAGGATGGTTACGTCAATCGACATTGGAGAAACTAACCGGTGCAAGTGCAACTCGAACACGAAAGCACACTTTGGGTATACTCTGTGAAGTGTGATCTGAATTCCTCCCTAGCTACTGTGATATACCCCTGCATCCACCTATGTAAGTCCGCAAAATATGGGAAACTAGGTTTCCAACTCGTATTCAATCAGCAGGAGGGTATAGTCGACAGTCAGGAAGATCGTAATGAGAAGGATAACAAGTCTGAATCCCTTCAAGGGTTCCGAAAGCAATTGTTTCAGAAGACAACTGAGGAGCTCGAATGGATTTGAGTTCCACAAATCTCCATAGGTAAATGTGATCGGTATTGTTCCCTAGAAATTCCCTCAGTATATAATCCCCACTACATTTAGTCTGGCTTTGGAGGGGTTATCTCCTCTTCCTTTCCTCACACGACCTCATGTTTATCCCCTGTGTTAGAGAGGGGTCTTGGCTAACTCTTATGATGTTGGACTTAAGACACTCCCTATCTCAGACTCCAATGTTTGTTTTAAAATGGCCTTGAAGATTTTCCTCTTCACACCTAATTCAAGGACCTAAAACCCTAAACTAGACGGTGAACCCTACAAACATAAAGTCTAATATATTTTAAGTTAAGCATTAATTTTAAGGCTTGATTTACGCAAAAGGTGCGGTCATGCAACTGATGGTGTTATGAAGAGAAAAATAAGGAAGATAACTTTAAAGCATTTGAAAGAAAAAGATACTTTGAAATTAAGGCAAAGCTTGTAAAATTCAACTTTTCTAAACATTGTTTCAAGATCTTGTAATTAAAAATTTCCTAAAAAGTGCTTTTGTTTGACTAAGCAAAACTACTTGCATTTCAGGAAATCGAAAAGAACTTTGAAACAAAGACTCTTTTTTTTTTTGCAAACAACAACCTTGACTACTTTACCAAACTAAATACAAGAAACTAAATTCTTTTTTTGATTTTTCAAACTGCTTTAACAAGAAAAACTAAAGTAATATTTTTTTTTTAATTTTTCAAAGAAAGAAAAAGGAACAAAGTGAAAACTGAAACCAAGATTGATAAAGACCCTAAGCCAACTGCAGAAACGTAAGGATTCAACCAAGAAACCAAAAGGAGGATCTAAGACTTGATAGTTCGCTCTAAACCTTTTAGGGAAAAAAAAACAAAACTAAGGAACAACTTAACCGAAACTTTAACCTAAGCTATGGCAAAAGACAGAGATTCTGACAGGTTCAAGAAAGTCCTGAGAAGTCTAAAATTCTATCAGGAAAGAGACAAACTCTCTCTTTGTTAAAAAACACTTTCAATACACAAAGATGTGGTTTGTTGCAACAAAAACCTGCATATGTATGCGGGATGTCTATTGTGCAGAGCGCTTATGTACGTGGGCTGACCCAAAATAGGGCGCGTACACCTCTGAGAATTTTCAAAAATAAGAAGACTAGGCAGACTAACAGGGCATGGAGAATTGGTATGCATCTTGCATATGACCAAAAACCCTTAAGAGACTCGGTAAACTTGACTACTCAAAAGGAAAACAAGAATCCAATTAAACAACCCAAAAAACCTCCCTCTAAAACCCTAGAGAGACTCCCCAGTGCAGTCGCCAATTCTGCTAGCGAGAAAATCCCCCTATAACTATACTAGGGCTTAAAGTATAGACAAAGAAAATGACTCCCTAAAATTCAATCTAATTTCTACACTACCCCAAACATTCCAAAATATATGAACAAAGAACAATGAAAGAGTGAGTCAGAAACCATACCTTTTATCCAATGTTTGGTGTTGATATCCTCAAGCTCTATAGTTCCCAAGGCTGCAAGTATCCTCCCAAAGCTGACATGCATCAACAAATAGGAAAATAAGGCTACAAGCATGCTATTTCTATTCATAAATTAGGGTTAGATATAAATTGTTATGTATAAATCAAAGAAAAGACATAAAACCAACATTTGGGACAGGGAAAATATATTATTTTATTCATTAATAAAAAATTGAAGCTTACAACCTTTGGAGTTTGATGCTTCACAAACCTAGTTCGGGCTCCTCTTAGCAATTCTCCAAGTGCACCTTCAATAATACTCTTCTCACAATCTACTGATCACCTCAAAGGGAAGGGAATGGATTGTATGGAAGAAAAGGGGCTAGAGAGGGAATGTTGAGGCAATAACTCACAAAAGGTTGCAAATGCTTGGGCAAGGAAGGGAAGGGAAGGGAATTTTGGAAGCGTTTCACCATTCTAATGCTTGATTGTGGAATCAAACCCCAAGACCTCCTTTTATATGACAAAAGGATAGTTATTTGGTTGGGGGACGGGCTATGGTAGATGAATTGGCTGGAAAACCTCCAACAACCCGTAAATTCCACTGAATTCCTAACAAATTTTTAACTTTTGAAACTTTTGGAGGTATATGTGGGTTGTGTAATGTGCATCTAGTGTATGTATCAGGATTTCTAGCATGCATAAATTGTATGTATGCGGGTAGAAGTGTAGCAGGGCGCACATGCTCTAAAAATTGTTTTTTTAAATAGAGTTCCTCATCAATGATTTGGCAAATTATGCAAGTAGGAAGGCCAATGCCATGTATGTGTTGGATTACTGAGAGGGGGGGCGGGTGGGGGTGAATCAGTAATAGAGAAATAACTTCCTTTTTAACCATATAATCCAAGTGTTATATCAATGTAACATTAGCATCCAATAACTGCAGAGTAAATGAGCAATGAACAAATGAAAAATCATTTACGTGGAAACCCAAAGCGGGAGAAAACCACATAATTTTTTTTTTTATATGTCTTGAAGACCATTCATTGGAAGCACAAACTTCCTTTGTTTTCTAGATGAAACTGGAAGGAGGCTCCAACCCCCTTGTTTCTTAGGCTACAACCTGAAGGAAGCTCCAACTCTCCTATTCTCTGGCTACAACCAAAAGGAGGATACAACCCACTGTGTTCTTCGACTACAACCACCTATCCTTTCCCCATCCAACTGACCTGAAGTATAAGTAGAGTGATGGAACCACTATCACACTATCACTGTGAGATATATCACTGTAAACCTGTACCAATAAACCTGAACCATGCATCAACCATGCATTAACATGTACCTCAACCTGTAATCAACCTATACCATAAACAAGTGCATCAACCATGCACCAACTTGTACCAAACAACCTGTAATCAACCTGTACCATAAACAAGTGCATCCAACCATGTACCAAGTATGTATCAATCATGTGTCAACTACTCATCAACTATGACTCATCAATATGTATGAACATCATCAACTATAAACCTCATGTATGTGCCAACTCATCAAGTACTTGTCTCAACCATGTACCTTAACAAAAATCCCTCATCAATTTCATCATCAAAATATGATTTGTAACTTTGTAATAGACCTGGTGTATATGATCACATACCTGCAAACCTTCTTTAACTTTCACAACAAGAGACTAGCATTTTCATCAAACGTTTCTTTAGTCTCACATGACTATTTTGGGATTAGTCAACAACCCTAACTTGAAATAATCATAACTATGTACCTGTAATGAATACAGATCTGAAAGTAGTACACAATGTTCTTCAATTTGATTTATGAACTTCCTCCAGGTGTCACTACTTGGAACCTCTCATAAAAAGAGTTATAGCAAAAATGTCATACCTTGCTGAAATATGGCTTATTCTATAGAGAGACCTTGTAGAGCGTGACCCACACGAAATATTTGTTGAATGGATCTGAAAATGTTACAAAGAATAAAAAATAATGTACTATAACCAACACAGTTGGTCTTACTAAATATGGAATGTTTGTGAAGAACTTATGATGTTTTTACCTGAAAAACCAGTTTTAGACTAGTTTCAGGACTAGCCACAAACCCTATTTTCCATTGAGTGTAAATCCAAAAATATAATGTCCCACAAGCTAAATTTTTTACCATAGATACTTGGATAGGTTTCCTCAATATCCTATCAATACAACAGTCTGAATCATTCTAGAAAAAAAGTTATTTCGAAAATGGTGAGATGACCTATAAATAACATACCTAGAAAGCATCATCAAAAGAACTTATCCTCCCTTGAATTTTGGCCTTGTTTTCTTCACCTTCCCTCTGAAATTAGGATCATATATCCTTTGGTTACCTCAGTCACCTATATATGTTCAATTTTATCAAGTGTGATATAAAATGAGAGAGCCTTGCCTCTTATTTATACTATCCATATTCTAGGTCACTTAACCCATTTATAGGCCACTTAACCTATTTCTAGGTCACTTAACCCATTTCTAGGTCACTTAACCTATTTCTAGGTCAATTAACCCATTTATAGGTTACTTAACCTATTTTCCTCATTTTTAGGGTTAACCACTTTCCATAATTAGAAATGTCTCCATTACTTTATCATTTAAATATTCCTCCTTGACTTTGTCACCTCACTTTATCATTTAAATAATCTTCTTTGATTTTGTCACTTCACATTATCATTTAAATAATCCTACTTGAATTTGTCACTTTACTTTATCATTTAAATAATAATTTCTTCTTTGCAATATCTTTGACTTCTTTGACCTTTTGGGGCTTCAAGCCAACATATGAAGGTCCTCCAACTTCGTAAGGCCATAACTCTCAAATCGTGAGGAGTTATGTGATGTTTCACATACCACTATAAATGACATGACATGTACTATCCATATAGAATAGTATTAACTTAAAATATATTAAAACTCATACCATTATACATGAAACAACCTTGAGTCCATTACCCAATCCTTTGTGCTACCAGAATTCACTACTAGACTTTGTTCAAGGGTTGACATCAATGACAACCAATCTTAATCAACAATATCCCCCTTTGGCATTGATGGCAACACTATGATGCAATACTAAAATGATTTCATGCAATACTGAAGTCATATCACTCATGCTCCCCTTGGAACCATGCCTCTGTCCTCTGCATCTCCATGACCATTCATTCCCATGGAATCATGCCTTGGTCCTCTGCATATGATAAATCTCTCCCCCTTTGTCATCAATGGAAAAAGTATCTTTCTATTAAGGGTTTCTCCCTTAACTGAATTTTCCTCTTTATGGTGCTTCCTCGTGTAAATCTAATACATATAAGATAAGCATTCAAAATCATTCATTTTGAAGTAGAAATAACTCCGAGTCTCTGGAGAAGATACTCAAAGGCTTCCCATGGAAGTGGTTTTGTAAATATGTCTGCCACTTGTTCTTTTGTGCCCACATACTCAACTCTGATGTTCTTTTCTGCAACCTGTTCCCATAGAAAGTGATACTTGATTGCAATGTGCTTCATCTTGGAGTGCATCACTAGGTTCTTTGAGATATTGATGGTTCTTGTATTATGACAATATATTGGAATGGGCTCATCATACTCAACCTGTATATCTGTCAGATTTTGTTTCATCCAAAGAACCTGCGTACAAAATGTTGTTGCTGCAATATACTCTGCCTTGGCTGTAGATAGAGATACCGATGATTGTTTCTTTCTTAGCCATGATACTAAACACTCACCCAAGTAGAAATTTTCTCCACTGGTGCTTCATCGGTCAGCAATACAACCTACCCAATCTGCATCTGTGTAGGCAATAAGAGATAGATCCTTTCCTTTTGGATACCATAATCCAAACTCTTATGTTCCTTTGAGATATCTGAAAATCCTCTTCACTGCTAACACATGTGATTCCTTTGATGTTTCTTGAAATCGTGCCACCTTTCGAACTACCTGCATTACATCTCATCTGGATGCTATCACATATAGTAGGCTACCAATCATTGACCTGTATTGCCTCTGATCTGTATACTTTGAATCATCATATTTTCTTAACATGCAACTGGTTTTCATGGGAGTGATAACTGGTTTGCAATCTTCCATTCATAACCTCTTTAGCATTTCTTTGATATACTTGGTTTGAGAAATAAAAATTCCTTGGTTGCTTTGACATATCTGAAGTCCCAGAAAGAATGATAACTCTCCAAGTAATGACATTTCAAATTCATTCTTCATATCCTTTGCAAATTTCTGGCTTAACCTATCATCATCACTACCAAAAATAATATCATCAACATAAAATTCAATTAATAAAATATTACCTTGACTTACCTTGATGTAGAGGTTCCAGTCTACACTTCCTTTTCTGAACCTTGCCTATTGTAGATATTTATATATTCTAGAGTACCATGCTCTAGGAGCCTCTTTTAGACCATACAAGGCCTTCTTTAATTTGCACATATAGTCTACATTCTCTGACAGCTGAAATGTAGAAATTTTAATACAAATTATGTATTGCATGGATTCTCCTAATCTAACAATTATATTCCACTATTAAATACAAAATCGCTTCTATAAATATTCTTGCAGAATTTAAAACACGATCGCCAATTGCAATATCAAGAAGAAAGATCAATCACATATAACACAGATGTTTTACCGGGAAAGCATAAAGCTAAAAACCCCACTATCATATATTATGTATATATCATGTATCATGAAATAATATCATACAAAACTCTAATCCAAGATCTCTGAGTACAATATACAATCATCTCACACTGTCATACAAAAATTGACAAATTCGTGTGCCAATTTACTGCTTTCAGACAACCTGCCTCCTCTGCGCAATCCCTGCTAAAATGAAAATCCCTACAATGAATGAATCCCTCTTTCCTAGGTTGTGCATTCCTCATGATAACATCCACTGTGTGTGTGGTTGCATGAGTGCACTCACTAATGTCACAATTGATAGTCAAACTGTCCCTTTCACCTATTATCTCAACTGGGTCTCCACTAGATATGACATGCATGTAGTTAACAATGGTAAATCTTCAGTTGCATGTGAGATCACTGATTGTGAATTAATTAATAATTAATTCACTGATCTCTCACTAGTGTAAGTTCAGTTACAACTAGTACAACTGAGCTTAACTCACTTAACTGAGTTAAACTACTTCACAACTCACATAACTACACATCCAACTTTGTTACAACTTTGAATCACTCGGTTACATCTAATTTGACTTGCATGTCCCACCAGTCAACCTTTGAACTCGAATTTCCTATAGCTAACTGATTTTCCACTTCAATTAACTATTTCCAAGAACTCGTTGAGAATAGACTAATATTTATTGTGCAAATATTATTAAGGGATAATAATAGTCGACATACATCTATAAATATAATTCGCTCACCATCTATAAATAGACATCATCTATAAATAGAATTTTCTCATCATCTAAAAATATACTTCCACTTAAAAATAGCCTAAGGCTCCATCCTAGTGTAGGTGATTAATTTTCACTAGGATCTTCTTTTTGAATCTCAACACTCCCTCTCAACAAGAAAGGGATTATCCTTCACCCCGACCTTGTCTCTATGGTATTCAAATTTTCTCCTGGTGAGCACCTTTGTCAGAATGTATGCATCCTGATATTCTGTAGGAATGTAGTGAAGCAACACGATCTTTCACTGCACACACTCTCTGATATGATGATACTAGATATCTATATGCTTAGATCTATCATGAAACACAAGATTAATAGAGAATTTAATGCAACTCTGATGATCACAATGAATCATTGCCGGATCTAAATGAGAACCAAACAAACCAACCAAGATCTTTCTCATCCAGATAGCCTCACATGTAGCTTGACTCGCTGCCATGTATTCCACTTCCACTGAACTGAGTGCCACGAATATTTTCTTCCTGTTGTACCAAGAAATATCTATAGATCTGATACTAAATATCCCCCCTGATGTGCTCTTTCTGTCCATTGGGTTGCCTACCAAATCTACATCCGTGAAGCCATGCAACTTCACCTCATCCATCTGTTTGTACCATAAGCCATACTCAGATGTGCCCTTAGGTATCTCAGGACATGGTTACCCACCTTCCAAAAGAGCTTGGTAGGCTTAACCATCTCTTAACTCAGTTATTTAACCGCATAGAAAATGTCTAGTCTCATGTTCACTAGATACATTAGTGAACCCACTAATTGTCGATAGACAGTAGCATCCACTACCTCTCCAGAAGTAGCATCCTCTTTCTTCCAGTTTTTTGGAAGAGGAGTATCAATGGGTTTGCAACCATCCATGTGAAACTTACCCAATATCTCCCTTGCATACTTTCCTTGAGACACAAAATGTTCACCATCTCCTTGCCATATTTCCAACCCAAGGAAATAATGAAGGAGGCCCATATTCTTCATCTCTAACTCCTTTGCAAGGTTCTCCTTGCATGAGTGTATTAGTTTCTCATCATCAGTCAATATTAAATCATCAACATAAAGAAAAATGATTAAAATATTACCCTTATAGATCCATCTTGAACCTACCATCGATTTGTCAACCGGTCTTGGGACAACTCCTCATGCACTATTTTTGACCATGGAGTCATACTCCTCCACCATTGCATCAACCCAAGTGGGATCCTCCACTGCTTCCTAAAAGGAAGATGGTTTATTCACAATAAATTTCTCATGAGATCCATGTATCCAGTAAATCGATCAAGAGATTGTCTCTGTCTGCAATGTGAAGTAGGGGATCCTACATTCTTTGCAACAACTAGTCTCAATCTATCATCTTTCATGGTGCGCTTTATGCCATTTCTAATGTATGGATATGCATGAGTGGCTTCCTCCACTCCATAAACCTCCTCATGTGGCTGATCCACATCTTGAGACTCATCTTTGGGAACCAACAGTTCCTCCTCTGCATGCAAGTCTAGCTCCCTCTCAAGCGACAACCACATGGCTTTCCCCTCATCAAATTTTATATCCTGTTGCATAACATTCATCTTACTATTAGGAAAATACACATGATAATTATGGGGTGTTTCTTTGTACCCCAAAAATATCCCAACTTCAACAGTTGGCTCCAACTTCTTCTTAGCGTTCTTGGTCACATGCACATAAACAGATGAGCCAAAAATCTTAAAATGAGAAACATCATGTTTCTTACCAGTGAAATATTCTTTAGGTGTACTCATGCCAAGTACTCTATGAGGACAACAATTTTTCACATAAACTACAGTGTTGCATGCTTCCGCCCACAAATTCATTGGTATGCCCTGATCAAGCAACATCACTCATGCTGAACCCATGATCATTCTGTTCTTCCTCTCGATGACCCCATTTTGTTGTGGGTTATGAGGCACTATGAGTTCTATTTGAATTCCTTCTTTGTTGCAAAAGTATTTGAATTCGTTAGAGATGTATTCTCCACCATTATCGCTCCTTAGAGCCTTCACTTACTTCCCCAACTCTTTCTCCACCAATGATTTAAACTCATAGAACTTTGAGAATGTTTGATCCTTCTTCTGCATGAAGAAGATCCAACATTTATGAGAAAAGTCATCAACAAAAATAACATAATGCTTATGTTTTGTTGTTGAAGCAACCGAGAGTGGTCCACACACGTCTGTGTGAATTCTCTCCAGGATCACCAAAGCATGGTTCTCCTTTTCGTGAAAGGTGGAATTTACATACTTCCCCATGGTGAAACCCTTGCACTGATCTAACTGAGCAAGTGGTCCCATTGGAAGTCTAGTAGATATTTGTTGCATGATTTTCAAGGCTCCATGATGAAGATGGCCCAATTGTCTGTGCCATAATTCTCCCTCATTCCGGCTCACCACTTTTTCTTCCTTGTCCATCATGGCAGCACAGACATCTACCTCCATCTTGTAGAGATTCTTAACTCGAATCCCTATCTTCTTGACTTGACCCATTGTTTTATGTCGCAGGGAGGATTTTCCATTGCTGAAAACAACATCATAGCCTCTATCCTCCAACATTGCAACTGAGACCAAGTTTTTCTTCAGACCTGGAACATGCATAACATATTTCAATTGAAATGGTTTACCTGAATCCCTCTGAAAGTTAATGGTACCAATGTCAGTCGCACTGTATCGTCCATCGTCGTCCATGTCAATATGCATTTTGAGATCTTTCTCCTCCAAGTCACTGAAAAGCTCCTTATCTCCCATCATGTGGAAGGAAGCACCACTATCAAAATACTACATCGATCCCAATGCACTTGATTCCATGCATGTGATCAAGGAGAAGTCAAGTTCAAATTGCGAGACAAGGGCCTCACCAGTTGCAGCTCCAACAACCTTCTTTTTCTTCTTCTTCTACAGAAAGTTAGTAGTGAGATGCCCAGGTTCGTGACAGTGAAAACACTTCACTTTGGAAAAATCCATCTTCTTTCCTTTAGACTTGTATTTTGAATGGAATTTATTCCCCTTCCCTTTCCTTTCCTTGGTAGCCAAAGCACAATCCTCTTCATCATCATGCTTTGATGAAGAGCCATCTCTGGTGTTCCGCCTGAACTCCTCCTGCACTAGATCCGACCATAGTCATTCCAAATCTAGCAATTTTTCCCTTCCATTGACAGAGTCTTGATAACTGTGCCAACTCTTGGGAATTCCTAGGAGAGCCAAGATCACCAAATCATCATCAGTGATTGTTATTCCCACACTCCCCAGCTCATCCCGACATTGGATAAACTTCGTGAGATATTTTGGAATGGAGTCGCCCTTTTCCATCTTGATCTTCCCGTGTTTATCTTTGAGCGTCAATTTCCTATGGTCATTGTTGTTTTGGAATAGATCCGTTAAAGTCTTCCACATTGCATATGGTGTGAATTTCCCATGGAGGCTTGAGAAAATGTGGTCTCGTACTCCCTCCAATAGGATCCTTCTTGCCTTTGCCACTTTCTTTTTCCATGCATCAAGATTTGCAGCGTTTGCATCATCTGGCTTAGGAACATCTTTGTCAATGAATTCCTTCAAGCCATTGTCTTCAAGTACTACCTACATCTTTCCCTTCCAAGCAATGTAGTTCTAGCTGTCCTTGAGTGCATACTCTAACCTCAAGCCATTGAAAACCATTTCGATCTTGAATCAGTTGTAGCACCAAGATAGTCCTTTTGCAAATTCGAATTCTATCCAATCACAAAATCAACTTCTGCAATTTCCTGTTCTCTGATACCATGTGATGCACGCACCGCCCTCCTCAACTTGTAGGTCAGAAGGTCACATACACAGGATCTTTCCTCTTCCACTGGCCCGAAGAGCTCTCGGAAATGGCTCTCCTATTCCCCTCTCGAGAAATCTACACCGACAAATACCTTTGAGAAATTCCCCTTATACTTCGGGAGATCACACTTCACACTTTCGTGAATCCGGTGGTCAAGTGCCTTGTCTCTCAATCTCCGAAACCCGAAAAAAGTCAACACTTGACCTTTTCTCTCTCTATTTCGGGTTTCTCCTCATCGCAATTTTGGGGGTTGGGATGTCAAGAAACTCATCCCCTCAACTTCTGAAACCCGATTTATCGAAAGTCTGATGCACTCGCAAGTTTGACCTTTCAACAACCCTTCTTCCTATCGGGACTTTGGACTTCGCGATTTTTTGAATCCTGATGCAAAGATTTCGGGACTTCACCCCACGAAAACACGAAATGGTCCACATAATTGACTTCCTTATCGAGAGTGTGCCACCTGTCCACCCTGCTGATTTTGTGGCCCACACAATCTTCTTGTCCTCAGGACTTCTCTCTTCATGATTTCGTGAGTCCTGATGCAAAGATTTCGGGACTTCAACTCACGATACCCCGAAATAAAAATCCATGGGTAAATCCAATGGCTCTGGTGGCTTGAATCTACGGCTCTACTCCTCCTGAGCTTGAATCTTTCGAAACTCTCTCTGTAACTCCCCTGCTCCTTCGTGAGATCTGACAGCTCGTGGGACTTTGTGAATTCTCCACAGAGAATTTCGACCGTAAGTTCTTTCCTTCTCAAGGACATCTGCAACTTTCTACTAGAGTGTTTTTCCACAGTACTTAACCGCCTGCGACCCAAACTTGCGACACGTTCTCACTGCTCCAATGCACAAACTTCCTATGCTTCCTTCGACAAATTTGAAGGCTTTATCCTTCTTGAGGTTCCTCTAACTCTGAGTCTTGAAGAAGACTCTTGCACACACTCCTTGTGGAAAATTCCTTAATTACTTCCAAGGAATTGGAATCCGTCGACTCTGCGCACTCGCTACAGCAGTAGTCTCTCAATACTTCATTCAGGTTACAAAACCTGAAACTCTACTCGGCCTATGCACACCTTGCACGGCTCCTGTGCCTAGCTTCACTTTCGAGGAAATGAGAACAAAATCTATCTTGTTTGAGATTTCAGAGACAAACCTCTGAACCCTTTTTCAACACACTCCTTGCGGACAATTTAATTGCACTCCTTGCAAAAACTCTTACTTAGATAGAGAAACAATTGAAACTCATTCCTTTACGCTTTCCTCTTAGATTTCAAAAATTCAACAAGAAATCATTCATACATAGCATAAAATAAATTGCATGACAGAAAGAGTAAAACCATGAACATACCATTCAACATACACATACAAGAAACAAATACCATGCCATGAATCTGAATTAAGACTTCTTCTATTAACTCAAATCTCTGTACATAGGTGTTTTTCAAACAGATTTTCTCTATTCCAACTCTGTATGCTCTTTTTCTTGGTAATGTTCTTCACTATCTGTTCTATTCTATGTTACAATACACAATGAGGGTGTCTATATCTCGTTTCCCTCTCTCATTCAAAACTGTCTAATCTACGCATTAAATTCTATCTACTTGCATTAACTATTATAAATGCCTTCTATCTACTAAGGATGAGAGCAGATAGCTCAAGGTCTGTTTACATTTTACAAGTGTGCCTCCACTTGATGACTTCATTAATGTTTCAAGACATTTTCAAAATTTGCGTTGGGCACTTTTCGAACTGTCTTTTATCTCCATGCTAGCTTGCTTGAGATGCTCCCGCATCATACTCCCTTGCTTGAAAATTTTCATGGGCTCTTTTCCATGATCTCTTGTACGGTGTGTCCATGCCTATGGATCTCTGCTTCATTCTACCAGCTGACATCTTCAACTGGATGGCCCTTCCACTTGACCAAATATTTAAAGTATTTCTTTCGCCTGGTCTTCTTGCCGACCCTTTTGTCCAGTATGCGCTCCATCTGCAGCTTTTCTGCAACTGGCATCTGTTTTGTCCACTGGACCTCTGGCTGTTTATTTTCTGTCCCTGTTTCCTCAGCTTTATATGGGTACAAATCTGAGATATTGAATATCGGAGAAATTCTGATCCCATCGGGTAATTCAATCTCGTAAGCATTCGCCCCAAATTTCTTCAAGACCTTACATGGTCCGATTTTCTTCATCTTCAGTTTATTATATGTTCCTCTCGGGAACCTTTCCTTTCTCAAATGTGCCAGAATCAAATCACCAACCTCAAATTGAAGTTGTCTCCTATGCTGATCTTCTCTGTGCTTATATTCCTGGCTCGAACTCTGCAATCGCTCTTTCACCTAGCTGTGAAGTTCCTTCATTGCCTCTGCGAAATCTTCTGTACTAGTGCTCCTAGTTGCAATCTGTTCTGAATATCTCATTTCATAAATTCCTCTCGGATGCATGCCATAGATAATCTGAAATGGACTCTACCCCATGCTTCTGTTAACTGAGTCATTGTAAGCAAATTCCTCCTATGGTAATATGTTGTCCCACTGGCTGTGGTGTTCTGTCACTAAGCTTCTCAACAAGTCTCTCATACTTCTGTTTACCACTTATGTCTATCCATCCATCTGAGGATGATAAGCCGAACTAAACGACAGGTTAGCTCCTATATTCTTCCATAAGGTCCTCCAAAATTGTCCTATGAACTTAGTGTATCAATCCGAAACTATGCTCCTTGGTAAGCCGTGAAGTCGAATGACTTCTTTGAAAAATAGATTCGCAATGTGAGTTGCGTCACTGGTTTTCTGACATGGTATAAAATGTGCCATTTTGGAAAATCTATCCACCACCACAAAGATTGAGTCAAAACCTCTTTGTGTTCTTGGCAACCCCAATATGAAGTCCATGCTGACTGCATCCCACGGCTTCTCAGGTATGGGTAATGGTTGATAAAACCCTGCATTCTGTCTCTTCCCCTTCAAATGCTGGCAAATTCTGCATCAGTCCATGAATCTCTTAACATCTGCTCGCATTCCTGGCCAAGAATATGACTCATTCAACTTTGCGAACATCTTGTCATGAACGAAATGCCCGACCAATCCTCCTCTGTGTTTCTCCTTCAGCAGATTCTCCCTCATGGAGCATTTTGGAATACAAAGCTGATTACTTTTAAGCAGTAATCCTTCCTGGATCATGTATTCTTCCCGTTGGCTTCTATATTTGAGAATTGGATTCTCAGCTGCTTCATATGCCTCTTTAAAATCTGGATCATTCCTATACATGTCTTTGAGATCATCAAAACCCAATGTTTTGACTTTGAACTCCTGCAATAGCAAACATTTCCTTCTCAAAGAATCAACGACTTTGTTAGCAGTACCAGAAATATGTTTAATCACAAAAGTGAAATTTTGCATATATTCTACCCATTTTACATGTCTTTGATTCAACTTTTCCTGTTGATTCACAAATTGCAGTGCATGATTGTCACTGTACAAGACAAACTCCTTGGGAATCAAGTAATGTCTCCATTTCTTCAATGCCTGTATAATAGCATAGAATTCCTTATCATAAGTGGAGTACTTTACTTTCGCTTCATTCATCTTCTCGCTGAAGTATGCTATCGGCCTGTCATATTGACTAGAGACTGCCCCTATTGCAAACCCACTTGCATCGCACTTCACTTGAAATGTCTTTTGGAAATCCGGCAACACCAGAATTGGTTGTTCTGTGATCTTCCTCTTCAACAAATTAAAACTCTTCTCAGCTTCTTCTGTCCAGTGAAAAGATTTATGTCTCTTCTTCACTATATCCATCATTGGTGCACTAATTCCACTAAAATTTATGATGAACTTTCGGTAGAAACTAGCCAATCCGTGAAAACTTCTCACCTCAAATATACTCTTTGGTGATGGCCAATTCTTGATTACCTCCACCTTATCTGGATCCATCCTCAATTTATCTGGAGAAATAACAAAACCCAAATAAATGAGTTATGTCTTTATGAATGAGGATTTCTTCATGTTTATTAGCAGCTTCTCCTGTTGTAACCTCTGCATCACTGTAGCCAAATGTTTTATATGCTCGACTTCTATCTTACTAAAAATTAATATATCATCAAGATGTTGATTAAGGTTGGTTGTCATTGATGTCAACCCTTGAAGAAAGACCCATAGCACAAAGGTTTGGGTAATGGACCCAATAGTGTTTGATGTAAATATGACTCATT
>SNQJ01S0101339.1:30096-46675 GCA_010110895.2 Picea sitchensis
CATCGCCTTCCCTCATGCAAATCTGGTGATAACCACTTTTCAAATCAATCTTCGAAAAAAAAAATTCTCCACTCAAGCAATCCATCAGATCATCCATCCTTGGCAATGGAAATCTATACCTAATGTTTATTTTGTTAATCTCCCTCGAGTCAGTACACATCCTCTAGCCTCCGTCTTTCTTTGGACCAAGTACTATTGGAACAACACACAGACTCAATCTTTCTCTGACCAACCCTTTGTCCAATAGATCTTGGACTTGTCTCTTGACCTCTTCATTCTCTTGCAGCGTCAATCTGTATACTTCTTTGTTTGGAAAATTGGCTCCTGGTATGAGATCGATATGATGACTCAAACTTCTGATTGGTGGCAACGAACGAGGTAGTTCGTCCACTACTATGTCAATGAACTCTTCCAATAGTTCCTGAACCTCTTCTGGTAAATCATCTACCCTTATGCTGGACAAAACAATTCTAGGCTTCCTGACCACAATGAATTGCGGTTCCTCCTTCTTCTTGACCTCGGTAAGAAGTTCCTTCCCACTCATGAGAAGTACAGTGTTGCTTACTTCCGGTTTCACCTCCTTATCCTTAACTGGAAGCAACATGTGAGTTCTCCCATTCTTCTCTAGGGTGTATGTGTTCATTCTCCCATCATGAATCACATTCCTGTCATACTTCCATGGTCTACCCAGCAATAGATGACAAACATCCATGGGAATAACATCACAAAGTATCTTATCATTATATCCTCCTATCTTAAATTCAACTAAACACTGTTTAGTGACAGTTACCTGATGTCCTTTTTGTAGCCATGAAACTTTGTATGGGCTTGGATGATTAATCGTCTCCAACTCCAATTTATCTACCATCTCTGTTGAAACGAGATTGTATGTGCTACCACTATCCACAATGACCTTGCATACCCTGTCCTTGGTCTTGCAGGCAGTCCATAAAAGTTTGTTTCTTTGGAATAAACTCTCCACCTCTTTCTCTGGTGTCAAAAGAGATTTTTGCATCATCAGGGATATTCCGCCTTCAACATCTCCTGCTTCAACATTTTTCCTCTGTGCTTCGGTGATGTGAGTCTCACCTTCTTCTTTCTTTTTGTCTAGACACTCATAAGACTTGTGCCCATTCTTTCCACATGTGAAGCATGTTATTACTCCACCTCTTCCTCTTCCTCTACCTCTGGTACGAGGAAAAATGTTATTATCAGCATAATCTCCTCTCTATTCGTTATGTTGCCCTCGTTGTTCATCATATTTCCCTCGTTGTGAGCTTCCACCTCTCTCAGTTTGAGTATGAGGTTTCTTCCATTCCTCCTTGGGTTTCTAATTTTTATCCTAGGCAACTGATTTTCCTTTGGGCTGACTTCTGCCTTGGCTTCTTTGACCCTGCTTTCGGCTCAACTTCTCTTCCAATTTTAGAGCCATTTGATCAGCATCTTCCACCATTCGGATGGTCATCATGCTCATCTAATCCTAAATTTCGTATCTCAGGCCATTCATGTAACTGGAAACTTTTTCATCATCACTTTCTTGATGACCTACCCTGATGTTCAGCTTGTAGAATTCTTCAGTGTATTGCTTCACTGTCATCAACTTCTGTCTCAATTTTTGCATCCTTCGAAACAGAGTAATCTGGTAATCTCTGGGGATGAATTTTTGCCTTCATCTTTGCGATCATCTTGTCCCAAATTTTGATCTTTTTCTTGCCTTTGCAGCGTCTGTCAGCTTGTAGCTCATCCCACCACAATGTTGCATGTCCCTTTAATCTTGTGACAACATGTTTGACCTTCTTGTCCTCTTCGACATCTTCATAGTCAAAATACGTGTCCAGAGCTCCAATCTAGTCTAGAAGCTCCTCTGCATCCATATTTCCCTCATAAACTGGAATGTCAATCTTTGCTCTTGCACCCATTCTTGCAATAGCCCTAATCAAGTGTTTGTTTGCTGCATCTTCAGCTGCAACTTCTTCCCCTTCATGTTCAGCCTCAATTTCACTTTCAGAATCACTAAGATCCCCAACATCGACTGTACGCCTCTGTGATATCTCCTTGTCTTCAAGTCTGGTGCATAAATCATGCATCTCTCTCTCCATGGTTGGATCAGGCATCTACCTACCCCTTCTCCTCGTCATTTCCCTATCCTTTGGTGGATCAGGTGTTTGCTTGTCCCTTCTTCTCGGCGGCATGGTGAATTCTCCTTTTCCCTGCTACAGAAAGCAAAGAAGCCTTTCTGCGCTTTGATAACAAAAATGATGCATGCACCACCCTCCTCAACCCGCAGGTTAGAAGGTCACGTACACAGGATCTTTCCTCTTCCACTGGCTCGAAGAGCTCCTGGAAATGGCTCTCCTATTCCCCTATTAGGAAATATGCACCAAAAAATACCTTCGGGAAATTCCCCTTATACTTCGGGAGATCGAACTTCGCTTTTTCGCCTTGTCTCTCAATCTTCGAAACCCGAAAATAGTCAACACTTGACCTTTTCTCTCTCTATTTTGGGTTTCTCCTCATCGCAATTTCAGGGGTTGTGATGTCAAGCAACTCGTCCCCTCGACTTCTGAAACCCAATTTACCGAAAGTATGATGCGCTCACAAGGTTGACCTTTCAAAAACCCTTCTTCCCATCAGGACATCAGACTTCGCGATTTCGCGAATCCTGATGCAAAGATTTTGGGACTTCACCCCACGAAAACCCGAAATGATCCACGAAATTGACTTCCATATCAAGAGTGTGCCGCCTATCCACCCTACTGATTCTGTGGTCCACACAATCTTCTCATCCTCAGGACTTCGCGCTTCATGATTTTGCGAGTCCTGATGCAAAGATTTCAGGACTTCAACTCATGAAACCCTAAAATAGAAATCCACGGGTAAATCCAACAACTCCAGTGGCTTGAATCTACGGCTCTACTCCTCCTGAGCTTGAATCTTTCGAAACTCTCTCTGTAACTCCCCTGCTCTTTCATGAGATCTGACGGCTCGTGGGACTTCGCGAATTCTCCACAGAGAATTTTGACCGTCCGTTCTTTCCTTCTCAAGGACATCTGCAACTTTCTACCAGAGTGTTTTTCCATAGTACTTAACTTCCTGCGACCCAAACTTGCGACGCCTTCTCACTAATCCAATGCACAAACTTCCTGTGCTTCCTTTGACGAATTTGAAGGCTTTATCCTTCCTGAGCTTCCTCTAACTCCAAGTCTTGAAGAAGACTCCTGCATGCACTCCTTGTGGCAAATTCCTTAATTACTTCCAAGGAATTGGAATCCATTGACTCTACGCACTCCCTGCAGCAGCAGTCTCTCAATACTTCATTCATGTTACAAAACCTGAAACTCTACTTGGCCTACGCACACCTTGCATGGCTCCTGTGCCTAGCTGCACTTCCGAGGAAATGTGAACAAAATCTATCTTGTCTGATATTTCAGAGACAAACCTCTGAACCCTTTGTCAACGCACTCCTTGCGGAGAATTTAACTGCACTCCTTGCAGGAACTCTTGCTCAGATAGAGAATCAATTGAAACTCATTCCTTTACCCTTTCCTCTCAGATTTCAAACATTCAACAAGAAATCATTCATACATAGCATAAAAGCAATTGCATGACAGAAAGAGTAAAACCATGAACATACCATTTAGCATACACATACAAGAAACAANTGAAACTCATTCCTTTACCCTTTCCTCTCAGATTTCAAACATTCAACAAGAAATCATTCATACATAGCATAAAAGCAATTGCATGACAGAAAGAGTAAAACCATGAACATACCATTTAGCATACACATACAAGAAACAAATACCATGCCATGAATCTGAATTAAGACTTCTTCTATTAACTCAAATCTCTGTACATGGTTGTTTTTCAAACACAGTTTCTATGTTCCAGCTCTGTATGCTCTTTTTCTTGGTAATGTTCTTCACTATATGTTCTATTCTATGTTACAATACACAATGAGGGTGTCTTTATCCCATTTCCCTCTCTCATTCAAAACTGTCTAATCTATGCATTAAATTCTATCTAATTTCATTAACTATTATGAATGTCTTCTATCTACTAAGAACAAGAGAAGATATCTCAAATTCCGTTTACATTTTACAAGTGTGCCTCAACTTGATGACTTCATTAATGTTTCAAGACATTTTCAAAATTTGCGCTGGGCGCTTTTCCAACCGTCTTTTATCTCTGCGCTAGCTCGCTTGAGATGCTCCTGCATCACCATGTAGAAATTTTAATACAAATTATGTATTGCCTAGATTCTCTTGATATAACAATTATATTCCATTGTTAAATACATAATCACTTCTACAAATATTCTTGTGGAATTTTAAACACGATCGCCAATTGCAATATCAAGAAGAAATATCAATCACACATAACACATATGTTTTACCGGGAAGGCATAAAGCTAAATACCCCACTATCATATATTATGTATATATCATGGATCATGAAACAATCTCATTGAAAACTCTAATCCAAGATCTCTTAGTAAAATATACAATCGTCTCACACTGTCATACAAAAATTGACAAATTCATGTGCCAATTCACTTCTAGAGAGCCTGCCTCCTCTGTACAATCCCTGTTAAATTGAAAATCCCTACAATGAATGAATCCCTCCTGCCTAGGCTGCACAATCCTCATGGGAACATCCACTATGTGTGTGGTTGCATGAGTGCACTCACCAATGTCACAATTGATATTCAAACTATCCCTTTCACCTATTATCTCAACTTGGTCTCCACTGGATCTGACATGCATGTAGTTAACAGTGGTAAATCTTCAGTTGCATGTGAGATCACTGATTGTGAATTAATTAATAACTAATTCATTGATCTGTCACTAGTGTAAGTTCAGTTACAACTAGTGAAACTGAGCGTAACTCCCTTAACTGAGTTAAACTACTTCACAACTCACATAACTACACATCCAACTCTGTCACAACTTCGAATCAATTCATTTACAACTAATTCAACTTGCATGTCCGACTAGTCAAACTTTGAACTCGAATTTCCTATAGCTAACTGATTTTCCACTTCAGTTAACTATTTCCAACTGCTCATTGAGAATAGACTAATATTTATTGTCCAACTATTATTAAGGGATAATAATAGTCGACATACATCTATAAATAGAATTCTCTCACCATGTATAAATAGACATCATCTATAAATATAATTTTCTCATCATCTAAAAATAGACTTCCAGCTAAAAATAGCCCGAGGCTCCATCCTAGTGTAGGTGCATAATTTTCACTAGGATCTTCTTGTTGAATCTCAAAATGAAATCCTTCTCGTTGTTCAATGTAAACTTCTTCTTCAAGTTCCCCATTTAGAAAAGATGATTTTACATCCATCTAATACACTTTAATATTTTTGGAGCATGCATAACCTAAAAGCAATCGGATTGCTTCCATTCTAGAAACTGGGTAAAATGTCTCTTCAAAGTTGACTCCTTCAACTTGTGCATATCCTTTACATACCAATCTAGTTTTGTTCCTTGTAACCTATGCATATTCATTCAATTTATTCTTGTATACCCACTTTGTTTCGATCACATTCTTATCCTTTGGTCTTGGAACCAATTCCCAAGTGTCATTTTTCTCTATTTGATCGATTTCTTCATCCATGGCCTTGTTCCAAAGTTCATCCTTGTTGTCCTCTTCAAAATAGGTTGGTTCAATCATATATGTGAGTGCTAGGTGTGTTTGTTTTGGTGAATGGATTCTTCTTCTAGTCTCAACTCCCGCGTCTTTGTTTCCAATAATCTGGTCTGAAGGATGATTCTTTTGTACTTGTCTGCTAAGTGTCTTTGGAGGCACTTGTTGAACTTGTTCTTTTGCTTCTTTTGGATTCTCTTCATCTTCCTCTTCTACTTCCTTTTCATCTTATGCTTCTTCTTCAAAAAGTTGTTCCATTGATTCATTTTCTTCTTGCTTTGATTTTGTTCTAACCGTCTCATCAATAGTTACGTTGATGCTTTCTACAAATTTGTTCAATCTCAAATTGTAACACTTGTATGCTTTCCTTGTACTTGAGTAACCAACAAGTACTCCTTTGTCCACATGAGAGTAAAACTTTCCCTTTTTATCATCTTCTCTTTTGATGTAGCATTTGCTTCCAAGAACTCTGAAGTGCTTTACATTTGTTGGTCTTCCTTTCCATAGCTCGTAAGGATTTTTGCCAGTGTTGTTTCTGAGCATTACTCTGTTTTGAATGTGAATTTTTGTTTGTACTACCTTGGTCCAAAAAATATCTGTCAATTGTGCATCTTGAAGTTTTCAAAATCTTCTGACTTGTTCTTGAGAAAAACAACTGTGGTCATTCTTGTATAATCATCAACTAATAACATAAAGTATTTCTCACCTTTTAATCACTTTGTTGTAGTTCGTCCAACTAGATCAATATGCACAATTTCCAGTGGTCTTGTCATTGAATATTCCTTTGATTTGAACCTGGTCTTTGTTTTCTTTCCTTGTTGACAATGCTTGCATAAAGTGTTGGTTGACTGCTTCTATTTTATTGACTTTGACAAGGTTATCAAAATGTATGTGACCCATTCTTCTGTTCCATAGCCAACTTTCATCTTCCTTTCCTAGAAAACACTTTTCATTTCCAATTTCACTTAACACATTTATGTTGCTTGAAGTTCTTGCAGTTGTAGAAATCAATTTTCCTTAAACTTCTTTTCTTATCTCGCACTTTTGTGAATCAAAAGTAACTTTATGACCTTGGTCACACATTTGACTCACACTTAAAATATTATGTTTCATATCTTCTACTAGTAGATCATTTTCTGTCTTTGTATTTTTGTTCCCAATTCTGATTGTTCCTTTTCCAATGATTTTGGTTGAATCATCATTTCCAAAGGAGACTGAAACATCTCTTTCCTTTCATACTGTAAGAAACCTGTCTCTATCATCTGTCATCTGTTTTGAACACCCACTGTCAACATACCAACCATGTTTCTCCTGCTTATCTTGTAGAGAGAGTGTGCATTCTTCATTGCTATGCTTATCCTATTTCTTATCCATGTCCTTTTCTGAGGTTTTTGTCTGTGACTGTTGTTATTTTGTTGTGGTTCTCTAGGAGGGACTATCATTTTGCAATCTTTGGCCATGTGTCCAAAATTGTTACATTTGTAAAATTCCACTTCAATGCTCAAAGATTCAAACCTGTTGTAACTTATTCTCTATGTTTCACTAGGCCTTCTTGGATAACCGCTTTGTGTATGACTTTCAAAGTTGTTTTTGTTCCTCTTGCTAGCTCTTCAATTCACAGCTTTATGTCCAAAAATATTACATGCATAACATAAACCCAAAAATATAGTTTGATACCTGGGAGTTGAAGATCTTCTAAAAGGAGGTACTCTTATAAATTCTTCTTCTTCCTGAGGCCTATCTTTCAGTTGTTGATTCTGAAATCTGAATCTTCTCGGTGGAGGAGTGATCCAAAAATGGAAGGAATAATAAAAAATTGTCTTATTTAGATGCTTAAAATTGTTTAAAGAGTTTAGCTATTAATTAATCATGATGTAAAAACAGAGATATGAACAACAACAAAAGAGACAAAGACAATAAGAGCTTGATAACGGAGTTCACCAATGAGTGGTTACGTCTCTAGGCCCGCTTCCAAGTGGAGGACCTCTTTATTGATCTTCAAATGCTCAAGTTATCTTACAATAGCTCCATGTTATTACATAACATACTTCAGATATTTTGTGAAATACCTCCTTGCTTAGACGCATGTATGCTTCCTCAAACTCCTCTCACAAACATGAAAAAAGGCCTCTCAAAACATGAGAAAAAGACAAAATACATAAACTGCTCCTCAAATTCCCTGCATCAAAAAGTTGTCCCCCAAGCTTCACAAAGCCTGGTTTTATATTTTTCATTCTTAGATGCGGAAGTTCAACTTCCCCTAAATATCTGGCCTCTTTATGGGATCAAATCCCCCTCCAAATGGCCAAGATATCCTAAAAAAACCACATTTTGGTCATAATATCARGAAAAATACAAATTCTAGGCTAAATATAAGTAAAAAAACCACTTTTGATCAAAATACATAGAGTAGCCCCATAAGGCTGGGTGCACTCCCCCTTTATGTGGTCATATGAGCACCATATGGCCAAGCGACATCCCTTTGGGCTGCGCGTTGGCCTTGTATTGGCATGAGCTCCTGGTTGTATGGCGCATGCCATGGGACCTTCCCCTTAAACGTGCCCTGGTGGTTATGGTCGTGCCCCTCTTCTGTTGATTGGTGGTCACTTACCGCATGAAACCATGGGCTAGGGATAAGCCCTAGCCTCTTCCCTTTCCGCCACCATATAACTACCATGCATTATATATTATAATGTGGGTTTTAAATAAGAATTAATATGGTGGTGCGTTGGTATTAGGGCTCTCCCAAAGAGCTTTCTTGGTGGTGGTCGTGGGTTCAAAACCCATGGGCCCCAAAAAAAATTTAACTTGCCATTCGATTGTTGACTGGGAGCCACGTGGATGCCCATGCCTGGGCCATGTGGCACCACCACATTTGCCCGAATATTGACAAGTGTCACATGCCACGTGTCCAAAAATGATTTGATCTGTCATCTGCCCAGTCAACTGCTACCACATGTCTTTGCCACATCAGCATCATGAGGTGTCTTTGGTGATGTCATGTTGACGTCAGCATTGACTTTTTTCTAGTTGACCTTTGACTTTTTAACTATTTGAGAAAACGGTCAGAGTGTGATAACTCTCGCATACGGAGCCCAATTGAGAAAGTAAATATACTATTAGAATCAGTGCGACGAGTCGGTCGCAATGGAACTGGTTTCATCCAATTATGGGAATTTTGATTTTTGAGCATTTTTTGAGCCTACGGAGCCTCCTGGAACGTTCCTCCCCACTTGGAAGATTTTAGACTACCAAAATTCTGGTATCAATTGGTAACTAAGTGAGGATACTTTGTTCTCACCTTTCCGGTCTCCATCCACTTGGACTGACTTGGATTTTTTCCCTCCAATCCCGCTTGAAGATACTCCACATCGCCCCTACGAGAAGTTCAGACTCTTTTTTCCAATATGGTGTCTTCCTGCAACTCCTTCATATATTCAGGACAAAAATCTTCGATGGTAGGAATATGAACATTCTCTCCTTGATCCTCGATCATAGGAGGCTCATACAATCTCAATTTTTCCACATTTACAAATGAACAAATTTTCATATATGGAGGCAATTCTAACCAGAAAGCATTAGTACCATTCTTGTCTAAAATTTTGAAAGGACCATAATGAATTGGTTTTAGCTTTTTACCTTCACGTTGCATCCTTTCCTTGCTGATGTATAACCATACTTGATCTCCTACCTTGAACTGATGATCAGCTCGATGCATTTCATGCCTTGCCTTGTACTTGGCCTGGCTTTTCTCCAACTGTTCCTGTACTGCTCGCTGGATCAACTGGATACGTTCAATGAACTTTGTAGCCCTGTCCACATCATTGTGTCCTTTTGCTGCAATGTCTTTTCCAAAGAAAAAATCCAAAGGAGACTTTGGCAAGTACCCCAAACAAGTTTCAAATGGAGATCTCTGAGTAGAAGAATGTTTGGCTCAATTATATGCATGTTGTACATAACACAAATGTTCATCCCAAAGCTTAAGATGTTTGTTGCAATATGCTTGAAGTAGATGCACTATTGTCCTGTTCACCACCTTTGTTTTCCCGTCCGTCTGTGGATGAAAAGGTGTGCTCTTCTTTAACTTGGTGTCCATAAGTTCCCATAAGCTTGACCAAAATTTCCCCAGGAATCTGGAGTCTTAATCAAATACAATAGAAGTATGTAAACCAAAATGAACCCATACATTTTCAAAGAACATTTGAGTTGTTTGTTCAACTATGACCTATTTTTTACAAGGAATCAAGACACACATTTTGCTAAACCTATCCACAACTACATATAGGTATTCATGACCTTTTCTAGACATAGGCAATCCCCCCACAAAATCCATAGATATACTTTCCCATGGTCTAGAAGGAATAGGAAGTGGAGTGTACAATCCTATATTTCTATTACTTGGTTTTCTTATTGCACATATAGTACATCCCTTTACATACTTAGACACATTTTCATGCATTCAAGGCCAATAAAAAAATCTTTGTAACTGAGCAATTGTTTTATCTACCCCAAAATGCCCTGCTATAAGAGAAGTATGTGCCTCTCCGATGACATGGACTCTTTCACTTTCTGGAATACATAGCTTGCCCAAATGATACAAGAGTTTGTCTTTAATATCATAATTCAGTTGTTCTGCTCTTTTACCATTACTTAAAGTTGCATAGATTTCCTTAAAATCTTTATCCTCAACATATTGGTCAATATAACTTTCATGAGTGATTGAATTGTGCTTAATGATTGTAGAAATTGTACTAGGAGGCCTAGATAGCATATAAACAACTTTATTATGAATGCCCTTTTTATATTTGATGACCAAGTGAGATTGTTGTAAAAACACCATCCATCTAAAATGCCTTGATTGTTGTAGCTTAGCTTGTCATTGCAGATACTGTAATGGTTGATGATCAGTTTGTATTACTATTTCTTTACCCATTATATAATGTTTTCACTTTTTAACACTTTGTACTAGAGCATGCAATTATTTATCATAGGTTGGATAGTTAATTACTATTGTAGTGAAGGTCTCAGAATGATAGCATATGGGTTTTTTGTGCTGCATCAACACTGCCCCCATGGCATAGTCACTTGCATTGGTTTCAATTTCAAAAGACTATTGGAGATCTGGTAATGCCAGAACAGGAGTTGTACTAATCTTTGTTTTTAAAGTATCGAAATCCTTTTGTTGGCTTCCTCCCCACTGAAATCCCCTTTTCACACTTGTTAAAGCATGTAAAGGCGCTGCAATCAGAGAGAAGTTTTCAATAAACTTCCTCCAATACTGTGTTTCTCCCATGAAGCTTCTTACTTCGGTTACATTCATAGGCGTTGGCCAATTTACGGTAACCTCAACTTCTGAGGGATCAATCTGAAGCTCTCCACCTCCTACAATGTAACCCATATATACAAGAGATGTTTTTGCCAAATTCACATTTTGACAATTTTACAAAAAAATTCTCTCTTTACAACACTGAAAGTATCTGCCTAACATGTTGGACATGCTCTTACCTGGTCCTACTGAATATAAGAATATCATCTAAGTAGACTATTACAAATTCATCAATGAAAGGCATGAATACATCATTCATAACCCTCATGAAAGTAGCAGGTGCGTTAGTAAGCCCAAATGGCATCACTAACCATTCAAACAATCCCTATTTTGTTTTAAAAGAAGTCTTCCATATATCCTGTTCAACAACCTTGATATGATGGTAACCACTTCTTAAGTTTAACTTGGTGAAATAAACCGCATGTTTCAGTTGATCTAATAAATCATCAATGCGAGGAAAAGGGTAATGATTTTTTACCGTGATTTTGTTCAAAGCTCGAAAATCCATGCACATGCTCCATGTGCCATATTTCTTTGGCACCAGGATGATATGTGACCCACATGGAGAAGAACTAGGTCTGATGACCCCTTGTTCAACCAACTCTTGTACATGTTTCTTTATCTCTGCATTTTCCAAGACTGATAACCTGTACATGCCAATGTTAGGAAGAGGAACATCCTGCTGCAATTGTATCTCATGTTCAACTTGTCATTTTGGAGGCAATCCTTTCGGGACTTGAAATAACTCACCATAGTCAGAAACAATTCTAACTAAATCATCTTTTAACTTCACATCACAATATTTGAAGGTATCAATTCCAACAGTGTCTTTAGCTTTTACCACCATTAAGAGATATCGCTTACTGACATTTATAATCCTCTTCATCTGTCCTGAGTTGATTAGTGATAAATTCAGTTTCTTCTGATGAGCCCTTACTATATATTCTTTTCCATCTTTAGTTAATTGATACTTATTGTCTTCACGATAGAATATTTCTTTTCTATCATACAAATGTGGACTTCCAAGTACGATACCACATATATCTAGTGGAACTACATCCAACTCAAGCCCATCTATGAACTGTGCATTAATTGCAAACTTTAGGACACATTGTCTTTCCACCTGCAATTGATTATCATTATGAATCCATCCTAAGGGATATGGTTTGTTATGAGGTTTAGTGATTAATCCCAATTTTTTAACAATTGCTTATGATATCAAATTTTGTCAGCCACTGTCAAATAGAGTATCAATTTTTGTATGTTTGGAAATTACCCTTATATGAAAAAAAATTGTTCGTTTGACCTCATCAACTTCATTATCAACTTTTAAAGACTGAATTGAAGAACTAGTACTAGCTTCCGAATTTTTACCTTTGATTCCTATGACTGTGACCTTTTTCTCATCTCTCGAATATGACCCCAAATTGACTTGAGTTGTTGCAGTAGTCTTTGGTTTTCCTTTATTCCTAAACTTTGTTGGTTTCAAATCTGGGTGAAGGATCCAACAACGATCCTCTCTATGGCCTTCCTTCTTACAATGAGTACATGTAGGTTTCTCCTTCTTCACTGCATTGGTTTTCTTTCCTTTGAACTTCTCTTTACCCTTGCCTTTAAACTTTCCTTCAGTAGATTTGAATGGTTTTACAAAATCAACATTTACATTCTTGCCTCTAGATTCAAGATGAGTCGCTTGCACACACACCTCATCTAAACTAGTAGGATTAAACATAAGAATGGTATGTTGTAAATAAATATGCAAACCACCTATATACTTAAGCAATGTCTCTTGAGTATCCAATGATATTCCCAACAACAAAGATCTTTTGTGAAACTCCTGTGTATAACTTTGAACAGTTTGTCCTTTCAACTGTCTAAAGTTCTTCCATGACATAATAGCCTGTTGCATGTAAGCTAGAGGATAAAATTTCTTTCGTAAAGCGGATGTAAAATCAAGACATAAAGAAAGAGTCTTACCAAACTTCTTAAGATCCTGTTTTGTCATTCTTTCCCACCAAACAAGGGCAGTTCCTCCCATCTTGAGACTAGCAAGTTGAATCATAGTCTCTTCATCTATGATTCTCTGTATCCTGCAATACACTTCAATTTGTCTTATCCAATTATCTAACTTTTTTGCATTTAGTTCTCCATCATACAAATGAAACTCAAAATTAACATCAAGTTTTAACAAAGGCATATTAGACTTATGCTTATCTGTTTGTTTGTTTATGGTAGATGTTGTAGAATGAGAACTAGCATTTGATGTAGAACTGGAAGAAGAAGGAGAAGATGGCGGTGAAGGTGGCATAGGAGGAGGATTTGAAGACTCTCCTTTCCCTTCACTTTTACCCTTCATTAATATCTCTCCCAAGGCTGGTTTCTTTCTCTCCAAGAAATCCTCATACAACACTTTGACCATTTCAGACATGGAGAAAAGTGCATCTTCTAGTTTCTTGGTTCGTGGAGAAATCTCTCCTTCTGAAGCCATTATTTTCTTCCGCAACAATCGTTCTATCTTAGGAATGAATTCAACCAATTATCCTTCTCCTTTCTGAGATTTGGATCTTGTAAGCATCCACCCTCCACTTGTTAAACCTTCCAAAACAACTAAAAGATCTGATACCAAAATACTTGATCCAAAAATGGAAGGAATAATAAACAATTGTCTTATTTAGATGCTTAAAGTTGTTTAAAGAGTTCAGTTATTAATTAATCATGTAGTAAAAACAGAGATATGAAAAACAAAAAAAGAGACAAAGACAATAAGAGCTTGATAACGGAGTTCACCAATGAGTGGCTACGTCTTTGGGCCCGCTTCCAAGTGGAGGTCCTCTTTATTGATCTTCAAATGCTCAAGTTCTCTTACAATGGATCCATGATGTTACATAACATACTTCATATCTTCTGTGCAAGACCTCCTTTCTCAGACACATGTATGCTTCCTCAAACTCTCCTCACAAACATGACAAAAAGGCCTCTCAAAACATGAGAAAAAGCCAAAATACATAAACTACTCCTCAAATTCCCTGCATCAAAAAGTTGTCCCCCAAGCTTCACAAAGCCTGGTTTTATATTTTTCATTCTTAGATGCGGAATTTCAACTTCCCCTGAATATATGGCCTCTTTATGGGATCAAATCCCCCTCCAAATGGCAAAGATATCCTAAAAAAACCACATTTTGGTCATAATATCAGGAAAAATACAAATTCTAGGCTAAATATAAGTAAAAAAACCACTTTTGATCAAAATACATAGAGTAGCCCCATAAGGCTGGGTGCACTCCCCCTTTATGTGGTCATATGAACACCATATGTCCAAGCGCCAACCCTTTGGGCTGCGCGTTGGCCTTGTATTGGCGTGAGCTCCTGGTTGTATGGCGCATGCCATGGGACCTTCCCCTTAAACGTGCCCTGGTGGTTATGGTCGTGCCCCTCTTCTATTGATCGGTGGTCACTTACCACATGAAACCATGGGTTGGGGCTAAGCCCTATCCCTTTCCCTTTCCGCCACCATATAATTACCATGCATTATATATTATAATGTGGGTTTTAAATAACAATTAATATGGTGGAGCGTTGGTATTAGGGATCTCCCAAAGCGCTTGCTTGGTGGTGGTCATGGGTTCAAAACCCATGGACCCCCAAAAATGTTTAACTTTCCATTCTATTGTTGATTGGGTGCCACGTGGATGCCCATTCCTGGGCCACGTGGCACCACCACATTTTCCTGAATATTGACAAGTGTCACATGCCACGTGGCACCACCACATTTTCCTGAATATTGACAAGTGTCACATGCCACGTGTCCAAATCTGATTTGATCTGTCATCTTCCCAGTCAACTTCTGCCACATGTCTCTACCACATCAGCATCATGAGGTGTATTTGGTGATGTCATGATGACGTTAGCATTGACTTTTTTCCAGTTGACCTTTGACTTTTTAACTATTTGAGAAAACGGTCAGAGTGCGATAACTCTCGCATAAAGAGCCCGTTTGAGAAAGTAAATATACTGTCAGAATCAGTGCGATGAGCCAATCACAATGGAATTGGTTTCATCCAATTACGAGAACTTTGATTTTTGAGCATTTTCTGAGCCTGGGGAGCCTCTTCGATGAAGGAGTGTCCCTGTAATCTTCCTTGTAGATCTTCCTATCCCCCTTGATTGTTTCTACATAGCTTTTTGGATATGTTTATTTCTCTATTGTTTTGGAGCTTGATCCTTTTTATGTCTGATTTTATCCAAGTCCGTACTTGTGATGATGAGATTTTTTACTGCTGATAATGTCATCCAAAACTTTTGAGTTGTTCTGCATATTTTCTCTTGAATATCCTTTATTAATGTGACAATCTCTGCTTCCAAATTTCCAATGATCTTGTCTTTTTCTTCTAGTTATTATTTGAGTGCTTCTTCAATTATTTTATCTTCTTCTATATTAGAGTCTTCTACTGCCATGAATAGAACTCTTTCTATCTCACTGTCACTGACTTCATCTTCATCTGATGATGAGATGTCTTCTTTAGTGCATAATATTTTCTTGAAAACTTTCTTTGTGGTTCTTTTGCCTTTATATGTTTGTTTTCCTTTTGAGTAACCTTGAATCTCCTTCATGAATATTTTGAAGTTTGTCCCAAATCTCTTTAGTAGATATACAATGTGCAACTTTGGTGAATATCGTTTCACTAAGACCATTCATAAGTGCATTTTTGGCTTTGGAATTATTCTGACTGAGTTTCACTTCTTTGTCATTTGTTGGCGGAACTGTTGGTGTTGTGTATCCATCTACAATTGATTGCCAAATTTCAAATCCCTGTGCATGTATATATGTTTTCATCCTTATTCTCCAAAATGCATACTTTTGTCCATTGAACTGTGGTATTCCATTTTTATACAAGTTGTTTCTCTCCATGATCTACCTTTCAGTGGTTAAACTTATTTATGAAGGAACCTAGCTCTGATACCAATTGTTGGATTACTGAGAGGGGGGGTGAATCAATAATATAGCAATAACTTCTTGTTTAACCATACAATCCAAGTGATATATCAATGTAGAATTATCATCCAATAACTGCAGATTAAATAAGCAATGAACAAATGAACAATCATACACATACATAGTACACCAGTGTTTTACGTGGAAACCCAAAGTGGGAGAAAACCACATAATTCTTTTTCTTATATGTCTTGAAGAATTACATTCATTGGAAGCACCAACTTCCTTTGTTTTCCAGCTGCAACTAGAAGGAGGCTCCAACCCCCTTGTTTCTCAAGCTACAATCTGAATGAATCTCCAACTCCCCTATTCTCTGGCTACAACCAGAAGGAGCCTACAACCCCCTATGTTCTCTGGCTACAACCAGAAGGTGGCTACAACCACTTGTCCTTGCTCCGTCCAACTTCCCTGAAGTAGAAGTAGAATGATGGAACTGTTGTCACACTATCACTGTGAGATATACCACTTTAAACCTGTACCAATAAACTTGAACCATGCATCAACCATGCATCAACCTGTACCTCAACCTGTAATCAACCTGTACCATAAGCAAGTGCATCAACCATGCACCAACCTGTACCAAACAACCTGTAATCA